>OZ005654.1:234861239-234884239 GCA_963930645.1 Salticus scenicus
TCTTTATTCATAATTAGTGACACACTAGTCACTAATATAACTAGTATGTATAAAAGTTATTTTTTTATATGGGTATTTTTTTTTTTCAAAAATGAGTTTAATATGGGGAAAAATTTGGGCTTAAATCTGTTAAATATTACAAAAAATTTTTTTAGTAGAATGGGGCACAGTGGTCCACTTTGTGAGTGCACACATTTATTTTTTTATTCGTAATGTATTCGAAGTATTGTTACAGGAAAAATAATCTGGTGTGTCACTCACACGACTTTCTCTTACCCTGAAATTTAATACTATGTATACAGGTTGGAGATCAAGAGGAAAGGTAATGAGTACTGTTATGTAAACCTATATTAAACAATTCAAATTAGGCTTCGGAAGAGTTTTATATAATAATTAATTCTGTGTGAGGGGGGTGGTAGCCCCCTCAACCCCCCCCCCCGTTTCATTAATGCATCTACATTTATGCAGAATTTAAATCGGTTATTAAAAAATAATTCTGTTTTTGCAAAGTAATTTGTTAAAATTATTATTAAAAATATATATACATATTTTATGATAATACAGACGATTTCCATATTAGGGAAATAGTATAACACTAAATATCCACCCCCCCCCCCCCAAAAAAAAAAAAAAAAAAAAAAAAAAAAAAGTTGAATTTATTCTTAATATTACATTTAAATATATATATATATATATATATTGTTAAAAATGAAAAAAATCGATAACTTTATTTTAAATTATCGCAGATCGATGGTTCAATTATTCGTTTTAAAGGTATTGGCGAGCTCTTTTGAAAGATACCCATCATGAAAATTTACTCCCCTCGAGGGGGGACTTCCCCCCAGGATGGGGGGCGGCGAGGCTCCTACATACACAAACATTTTTTCTCAGTTGACTATCTCTATTACAAATAATCTTGTGTGTCACTCACACGACTTTCCCTTACCCTGAAATTTAATACTATAAATACAGGTTGCAGATTAAAAAGTAAGATAACGAATACTGTTATGTAAACCTGTGTTAAACAATTCATATTAGGCTTCTGAAGAGTTTTATATGATAATTAGTTCTGTGTGAGGGGGGCTAACCCTTCCTCAACCCCCGTTTCATCAATGCACCTACATTTATATAGAATTTAATTCGGTTATAAAAAAATAATTCCGTTTTTAAAAAATAATTTATTAAAATTATTATTTAAAAAAATTATCTTTTATGATAATGCAGACGATTTCCATATTAGAGAAGTAGTATAACACCAAATATACAAAAAAAGTCCATTTTATTCTCAATATTTAAAAAAAAAAAAAAAAAAAAAAAAAAAACGATTTTTTTTTTCTAAGGTTTTTTTTTTTGTTAAAAGTAAAAAAAAAAAAAAAAAAATCGATAACTTTGTTTTAAATTATCGCAGATCGATGGTTCAACCATTCGTTTTAAAGGTATTGGCGAGCTCTTTTGAAAGATACCCATCATGAAAATTTACTCCCCTCGAGGGGGGACTTCCCCCCAGGGGGGAGCCGAAGCTTCTACATCCACAAAAAAAAAAAAAAAAAAAAAAAAAAAAAATCCAGTTAACTATCTCTATTACAAAAAATATATATTCGTTTCGTTTGGTTTAGTGCAGTCTATAGACGTTAAACGATACTTACCTGCAATTTCCCCCATTGACGTAATGTATTAGAATTCTCTTGGTTGTCCCTGTACACGAACCATTTGCTTGATCTTAACGAAAAGCTTGCTGTAGCATCCCTATATGATACACATTTAGAATACCAAGTTTGAACTTTCTGCCATAATTTTTTTTTTTTTTTTTCTTTGAGGTATGCTGATAACAGACACACACACACACAGACATACACAGAGACCATTTGCTAAAAACATGATTTTCGTATTCAGGGGACCTCAAAACGTGTAAATATAACAAAATCTCGCGTTCGAAAATTTGACCCAAAATCAATATTTTCTCTACCTTATGGGTAAGAGAAAGTAATTAGGACATGTCAAGAAAGGTTTAAAGAATGTTTGCTAATTTTTTCAAGTACCTTGCTTTTTTATTTTTGGTGAAAAAAATTTATATGTGTAAAAGTGGTCCACTGTGCCCCAGTCTCCCCTACAGATTTTTTATTTATTCATTTTCTGTTTTTTATTCCATGTAACATTTGTCATTTTTTATGGCTTTGGGAGGGAATTTTAAATCTCAATCCCGTTTCTATTCGTGGTCCCAATGGCAAAAACAACAAAGGAAAGAAAGCGTAGCTTTTATATCAGAAAACAGTGCGATTTTCATTTTGACGGAAACAAAAAAAACGATTACATCCCTCCAGTTTCTTTGATTCAGGGTTCTTCCATTGAAGCCAGTTGCAACAAAATAAAGAAATTCTTTGGAACATATTCTTTTTTTCAATGGAAAGTAACGAATGAACTATGACCTCCGTTAGTAGGCCAGGCAACTTTTGCAAGGCAGACGAGATAGCAGACGATTTTTTACATGTTTTCGGAATTCTACATGACAGAAGAAACGACAATAAACTTGGATTATTCCGCATTCGTTGATTCTGGTATTGATAGGCTGCTTTACCATGTTAACGTATGGAAAAAAATAATAAAATCTACCACTAGTTCGGGGAAAAAAAGGAATAATTCGAACAGGTGTTGCGCTAGTGTACGTGGCGTAGAGTCCTGCGCGGGTCGAGTAAACGTGACCCGCTCCCGACCCGAGACCCGCAATATTTATGTTATATAAGAAACTAAAGTTTATTTACACAAATTAAAGTTATGTTATTAAATACTTCCTTCTGAAAATTACATGTTACATAAATTTATAAGTAATATGTCTAATTATAAACAAAATTTCAGTGAATAATATGACAAAAATTTAAATATATAAATATATATTTGAAATTCTTATTATTTCAAATATATATGAAAAACCCATGGTTCCAAATATTTTGTCTGCATTAAACCAAACAACAACAACAACAAAAAGTAAAATCAGGATGCAAATATACACTGGAAGAAAAATAATTTTCGCATATAAAATTTCAAAACTATAAGTATTAATATTTAGGCAATTGTAATTAACCTTTTGTCACGAGTCATGTTACTTTAAAATACCGTGGAAGAAGATAATGCCATGCAATGTTTGCATTCAGAAAGTTAGATTCATAAAAAAATTGTATAAAATTTCTTCAAAGAACATATTCTTTTGCGAGTAACCAGCGAGTTTATCTGGATAAAAAATTAATGAAAATCTTACTCGTACCCGATCCTCAAAGCGGATAACCCACAGGTACCCGAACCGATGCACTGGTCTCTAACGGCTTTAGCGTGCACCTCAAAAAATATTGCAGCTTTAGCGGTAGATGAGTAACTCTGCGTGGCTTTGGCGTATAGAATTGAACAATTGCCTTGAGTTTTGGATGGAGGATAATCAAATTGAGGCTATTCTTGTCCCGATAAAGAATGGGAGATTATGTTTTTTTTTTTTTTTTTTTTTCCAATTTTTGTTTTAACATAATAAATGCTGATAGATGAAAATATATTTTGTATTTTATGTATTACTTTTCCGATTTTTAACCTCGTCGGTGACTAACAAGAAGCCCGAATTTCGAATATTACTATATATATATATATATATTATATTATATATACATATATTAATGTCTTATGGGTGAATATCGGGCATAGAATGCTGTAAAGTTTTAGCAATTTGCATACAACACTTCAGAAATATCACCCTATTTACATGCAACATTCTTTCTGTGCCCTTGATAACGTAATTATGTTGTATATTTCAATATCAGTTTGCCATTTTTCGTCATCTTTATTCATATTTTTTTCTATTTCTTCATGTGGTACTTGGTTACATCTGCTGAAATGTTTGAAAAGGTTTTCAATGTATTATATATATATATATATATATATATATATATATATATTCCTGAAAAAATCTGCTTTAACGATTAAAACTAATATTAAAATATGATTTATGAATATTTTAATATTCATAATGAACAATAATATAATATTTTAATATTCATAATATTTATAATGAATAATACAAAACAATGCTATACAATTAAATAATCAACAGCAGATATAAATGCTTATACAGCGTTATTTTTTCGTTAACATAGTTACTTGTTATTTTGTGTGTAACATCGTTTTTTCATTACTTTTCAAATATAGTTTTTTCACTCTAGCTGGTTTATTTCCTATATCCAATAATGCCACCTGATTCTCAAAATTCTCATGTTGGATTTTTACTTGATTTATGAATTCATAAATACGAACATGCAATTTTCCAACTAGATTGTTGCACCAACCTTCAATATGATTCGTAGTGCGGACATCGAAGTTATCAAGCTAGTTCCATATTTATGGCGTAAAAGAGCCTGAAAATTAAAATATTTATGATAGTTATTGTATGTAGGTATGTAAATAAATTATGCACATTTAAAATTACCGGAATTTATACTTATTATTTTTTGTATATTTAGATTGATTATTAAAATCTATAAAATTAAAACTTTAATTTGAAAATGTCTGAGACTGCTTCCTTCCAGTCATGTGCTAAAGAAGTAATCAAGAAACTCTTGACATTTTTGCTATGCCGAATGTTCAGGTGGAGATGCATCCTGCAGCAACTGTTAATCATGATCACCAATATCTTCTGTTCTTACTAAAGCCGTTGCTGAACAAGACCGATACAGCTTCATTATTTGAGAATTACTTTTAAGCACAGATAATCCTAGTTTACCAAAATTACGCTATAATACTAAACGGGGCCTGATTAAGCTTTGAACCTAGGGGAAGCTCAGTATCATTTCGGGGCTCCCTTTCATTTCGGAAAATCTTGTTTTCCTATTACATATTGTAATATAAAAATACTATAGACCAAAAATTAGTGTGTGTTTATAGCTTTTTTTTTTTTTTTTCCCATTCATATATCTGGGTGGTTTCTACACGCAACATTAAAATCATATAACTTATTAATTAACCCGATCAGGTTATCGCTTTTTTCGGCATCTTGTCAGTTTATGATGGGTCAATAAAGACCCGAGCAATGTTAGAACATGTTATTTTTAATGAAAAAAAATCTGATAAAATTCTTTAACACTCTTGAATATTTTTACTTTAAAGGTAAACAATGAATATTGCAAACAAATTAAACAAATATTTTATTTTTCAACAGAAATACACCTGTTTCCATAAAATGCAGGAATTTACTAAAAAATTCATAACTTTTAAGCAAATTAAGATAACTGAAAAATTCAAATTGCATAATAAAATTCAAGAAGGGTATTTTTATGGGAAAAATCATGGATATGATAAATTAGTATTTCTTCTATATGTGAGTTCTGAGATATGAAACAAAAGAAAAATAGCTCAGGTCTCCAGTGACCCACGATAACCAGATTGGGTTAAGAACATTCAGATTTTTGAGGTTAACTAATAGATTTTTCCCGTAATATTGAGTATTTTATCTTGCTTTAGACGAACTTTCTCAGAAAAAATTCAATCTCAGTATGAAAATATGAAACAGAAAATTCAAGACCCTATTTTTTAGTCATTTTGGGACCCTCTCTTAAATTTTAAAGGCTTGCGCTTCCCGAGCCTTTTGGGTAATCAAGCCCTGAATGCTTAATTGTAATAGGAAAAAAAGAAAAGAATTTTACGGTTACATGTGGAAAAACTTTTCGTGAAGCATTCATTACAGCTATTTTATAATCCACCATTATAGTTGTTGGGTTAAAATATATATCTTGTTGTAGACTTGTTAACTGCAGCTGAAAATTCAGGATTCGGGCTCACGGGGATTTGGGTTTCCAGTAGGTAACCATTCCGTCGAACCAGGGCCCGATTAACCTTGCAACTGAGGAGATACCAATAAATTCGGGGGCTCCCACTGACTGCTTCGTCTAGAGACTCATACAAACATCTCGAAAATTTTATAAATTTTTAATTAAATTTTGTAGTTACCTGGAATTGGAGACAAGTAAATTCTCTTAAAATGTAGACAAGTAAATTCATTTAATTTTTGTACCAAAATATAAACTGGTGAAAGCCTATATTCACCGCAATATATGAAATTATTATAAATGAATATGTAAAAGCTTCATTAGCATATTTTCTACATAATCTAGAAATGATAGTTGTGCAGTCAGGTGTTGTGACTCTTTATAATGAGACAATGCTTTTAGACCACAAGCTTACAATCCGGGGCCCATTTTTTGCTTAATTTGGGGCCTTTTAAAATTTTTCTAGGGGAAGCACATGCTTCTCGTGCCTATTGGGTAATCAGGGCCTGCGTCGAACACATCTTAAATGTTTCTTTGGGGAGGGAGAATGAGGGCAATTACCATTTTTACTTTATTCTATATTCAATAGAAGAAAGTATAGGATTCTTAAAAATTTTCGACCTCGGGTTTTTGATGGATCTACACGTTTTGAGAGCAGTAGAACACGATTTGACCATTTTTAGAAAATGTCTGTCTGTCTGTCTGTTAGTCTGTCTGTGTGTGTGTGTGTGTGACAAAATTTTGTGACAACTGTACCTCAGGAACTACTGCACAGAATTTCATACAAACTGGTACGTAGTTGCACCTTGACATAAATTAGTGCCTATCAACTTTTGGTAAAAATTGTTTTACAGGTTGCGTTGCCATCCCGCTTTTTCTAAATTTTTAACATGGTGATATAGACAACATTTTGTATAAATGTGCATGGAGAGAATTATTTTTTAGTAATCATTATGAAATTTACAAGAATTGTTTATAATAGAGATAGTCAACTGGGAAATTTTTTTTTGTATGTGTCGGGAATCTCCCGTTCATTCTTCTGCTTTCAGAACAAATGCCTTTCCAGACAGACGGGCGCCTCTTTTTCGAGAAGGGTGCTTTTTAGAATCAGAAGCAGAACAGAACAGGACCTTGAATAGAGAAGGGGCTATGCTAAGATCGTCTTGTTTACAGACGCCCCGGTCCTAAAACAGAACTATTGAAACTTTTAAGAATTAGAATAAATATTTAAGAACTAATGACAATTTAAGACTTTAATGTTAAGAAAGACTTTAATATTTAATTGTAAATACTGTAGATAGTTTTTGTTCTGTTTTCGTTTTTACATGTATGCTAACAAAGCATTAAAAATACTGTTTCCATCTAAGAAGTGCTACATTCATCGAGTCTAGTTTCTTTAATGGATGATAGTTGCCCCATCCACGCCCGGACCCTTGGATTAGAAGTTTTCAGGTGAGACCCATCCATATTTTATTATTTAGAAGAATAAATATTTTATTAGAAAATTTAAGAATGTAAGAAGAGTTAAGATTTGAAATATGCTGTATCGGGTCAGTAACAAGAATAAGTTTTAGATCAGAAATCTGGTACAGCCATATTTTTGTGGCATCCCATACACGGGATGTGGGCAGCTATTATTTATAATTATTTATAATTGAATCCATTATTTATAATTGAAAAGATAGATAATATTATAAAATTTTACATTTTTGTATTTATTATGGCTAATTTAGTAATAGCCAAAAAAGAGAGAGCTGTCATAAGAGACAGTATTAATAAATTTATAGAGAAATTAAAAACTTTATCTGATGATATAGATCCAGATGCTGTAGATTTAGAGGAAACTATAGAATTATTAAATTAAACTACTATAGAATTAAAGAGTAAAGATGCAGAGATTAAAAATTTAACTCAAGAACTCCAATTAGAAGCCGAATTAGAAACGGCAAATGAATATCGTGAAAAAATAATTACTTGGCGATTTCGAGCCAACAGAAAATTAAAAGAACTAAAGAAAAGTGAAACAAGTATTTCATCAACAGAAATTGAAAGAAGAAATACTTCAAAAGAAGCAATACACATCAAATTACCACCGCTAGATCCAGTTAAATTTAACGGGAATGCAGCCGAATGGCTGACTTTTTGGTCGTCATTCGAAACGGCTATTCATAATCATGAAAATTTAGATCCTGTAGATAAATTTAATTATTTGAAATCATTTTTAGCACCTGACCCCTTAAAATGTATAGAAGGATTCTCTGTCACCGCGAGTAATTACATAAAAGTAGTAGATATTTTAAAAGAAAGATATGGCAAACAAGACCTCTTAGTAAATGTACATTTGAATAAATTATTAAGTATTGCCCCACTAAAACATTCAAGTGACATTAAATCGCTCAGGAAAATTTACGATGAAATCCAAACTAACATTTGAAGTTTAGAATCATTAGATGTTTCTTTGGATAGCTACGGCAGTTTATTGTCGCCGAACACAAAATATGGCTGTACCAGATTTCTGATCTAAAACTTATTCTTGTTACTGACCCGATACAGCATATTTCAAATCTTAACTCTTCTTACATTCTTAAATTTTCTAATAAAATATTTATTCTTCTAAATAATAAAATATGGATGGGTCTCACCTGAAAACTTCTAATCCAAGGGTCCGGGCGTGGATGGGGCAACTATCATCCATTAAAGAAACTAGACTCGATGAATGTAGCACTTCTTAGATGAAAACAGTATTTTTAATGCTTTGTTAGCATACATGTAAAAACGAAAACATAACAAAAACTATCTACAGTATTTACAATTAAATATTAAAGTCTTTCTTAACATTAAAGTCTTAAATTGTCATTAGTTCTTAAATATTTATTCTAATTCTTAAAAGTTTCAATAGTTCTGTTTTAGGACCGGGGCGTCTGTAAACAAGACGATCTTAGCATAGCCCCTTCTTTATTCAAGGTCCTGTTCTGTTCTGCTTCTGATTCTAAAAAGCACCTTTCTCGAAAAAGAGACGCCCGTCTGTCTGGAAAGGCATTTGTTCTGAAAGCAGAAGAATGAACGGGAGATTCCCGACATCCTCCCACCTTGAGTTGCGACTAATCGGAGGAACTCAACAATCCAAGTTGAAGTCGTTGAGGGGGTTTCACCACACGGCCAGTTCGGGAGACCACCCGGGGTTTGGAAGTGGGATCATGGGTTCTGAAATTGGTAGGTTCTGGAGGGTCTTTCACAGGTTCCTTTTCTCTGGGGTTGAGTATCGGTTTCTGTGAGAGGTTCTTGTTTTCGGAAGTCGAAGGACTTAAATTTTCTTGGAGAGACCTATGTAAAGTGGGGTGATTCGTTTCTTATTGAAATCTTCTAATAGGACAACATCGCCGACTTTCAATTGTTTGAATCTTTTGGTCTTAGATGCATGTTGTCGTAATTGTCCTAAATATTCAGCTCTGAATCTGTTTCTTAGGTTTTCTCTGATTATTTGCCTATATCTGGCTCTGCGGTTAAGATCTTTAGAATCCAAAGCATCTAGGTCAGGTACTCCTGATGTTGGCAGTTCTCTTAGGAACATCATTGGGGTTAAAGGTAAGGGGTCTGTGTTATCTTCGGAAACATAGGTTATAGGCCGTGAGTTAATCACTTGTTCACAGTCACATAGTATGGCGTAAAGTTCTTCGTAATTCAAAGATGCACGACCTAAGTTTCTTTTCAGGATTCCTTTAACCATTCCAAAAAGCCTCTCCCACCAACCTCCCCACCACGGTGCTGCAGGAGGGTTGAATTTCCATCTGATCTTCTGGGTGGAAGCTACCTTGCAGATAGTTTCCCAATCTGCACTCGAGAGAGCATTGCTGGTTCCAAGGAAGTTCTTCCCGTTGTCTGAATAGATGATGTAGGGTCTGCCTCGCCTTGCTATGAACCTTCTCAGAGACTGGATAAAACTTTCTGTAGACAGAGACGTAATGGCTTCAAGATGTATGGCTCGGTAGACAGCGCAAGTAAATAAGGCTATCCACGCTTTTGATCCATCAGAAAGATGAAGAGGACCGGCTAGATCTACGCCTACCACTTCAAAGATGGCTGCTTCTCGTACTCTGTCCTCGGGTGGTACTCCAGGTTAAACATCTATTTTGGAAGTCGGAAGTTTTCTGCAAATCACGCATTTTCTTATTGAATTTCGAATGCATTTTCTAGACTTCATTATCCAGAAATTTTCTCTAAGTAGTGTCATTAGAGTGCTGACTCCAGCGTGCTGATTTTCTAAATGCTTCTCGAATATCAATCTTTGGACGACGGGATGCTTGTAAGGTAAGATCACGGGATATCTGAAGTTTTCACTGTCGTTTCTTTGAATTATATTGGTCTTTACTCTTAAGAGACCAGCTTTATCTTCGACAGGCCTTAAATTTCTTAATTTTGGATCTGTTCTCCCTGAAAAAGATTCTTGTTGTACTAATCGTAGAAGTACATTTTCTGCTTTTGAAAATTCTTCAACTGAAATATCCAATTCGGATATTTTCTCTGTAGTCTTCGAATTATGATAAAATCTATATATCCAGGCAATGGTTCTAACTGTTTTCTTGTAAGAGGTAAAATACTGATAAAATCGACTGAAATTATCTTCTTTTTTATCTAAAAGATTTAGGATTGTCTTTCTTTTTTCGCTGTTTATGAGTTCTTCGTTTGGGTCTTCTTCTATTTGAGGCCATTCATTTTCATGTAAATAAAGCCAACTCGGACCCTCCCACCATCTCGATTTCTGTAGTTGTTCAAAAGAACATCCTCTAGACGGGAGGTCCGCAGGATTCAAATTTCCGGGTACATGTCTCCAATTGCAAACTTCGGTCAGATTTCGGATTTCTAATACTCGGTTATGTACAAATGTACCCCATTCTTGTTTTCTTCTAATCCAACCTAAAGCATTGGTTGAATCTGACTAAAATATGGTATTTACATGTAAATTTAAATCGTTTTGCACATTTTTGGCCAACCTAGCGCCAATAAGACAAGATAAAAGTTCAAGGCGGGGTATGGTCAATTCCTTAATAGGTGCAACTCGACTTTTAGCATTTATTAATTGGGTCTTGATGCCTTCTGAGGTCTCTACTCTTATGAATACGCAAGTGGCATATGCTCGCTTGCTTGCATCAGAAAAAACATGTAATGATGTTTTCTTTTCTTTCTCTGGGCAAATGTTAAGCCACCGAGGTATTTTAATTTGGGATAATAAATTTATTCCTTTCAGCCAATTAGAAGACTGTTGTTTTAAAGTTTCAGGGAGCTCTTCGTCCCACTTCACCTTCTGAATCCACGTTTCTTGAAGGATTAGTCTGGGAACTAAACTGACAGGTGCTGTGAATCCCACAGGATCAAAAATTCTTTGGGTAACTATAAAAGTTTTCTTTTTGTAAGGGGTTCACTTATCTTTAGGGGTTCTTCAATTTTACAAACTAAACTGTCATTTTTCAAATCCCAGAGTAATCCTAACACGGGAGCAAACCTCGGTTTATCTTCAGTTTTGTCGATCATAGCCTGGGGCCAATTCGATCGCCAACATCTCAAATTGAAATGTGCCGAAGCCAAAATTCCTTGAGATTCTGATATGAATTTTTCTGTTTCTTGAATCGAATTCAGGCTGATGAGGGAATTATCTAAATAGAAGGAATCTCTTAAGAGCCTAGCTGTCTCTCGACATTGTTCGGGAACATTTTCTAAAAGGTGATTTAATGTTGCCATAAGCAAAAAAGGGCTTGAAGTTAGGCCGAAAACCACACGACAATGTCTATAAATTTTTTATTTATTTTCGCTATTAAACCAAAAAAATCTCAAAAACTCGCGATCTTTCTCTGTTATTTTAATTTGCAGGAATGCTTTCTCTATATCGGACGAAATTCCTATCTTGTATCTGCGAAATCTATTCAAAATGCTAGGTATAATTTCTACAAGATTTGGTCCTTTTGTTAAACAATCATTAAGGGAGGGACTGTTTCTAGTGTGTGCTGAGGCATTAAATACTGGACGAATTTTAGTGGTTTCACTAGATTCTTTAACCACCGGTCTGTGTGCTAAATAATGTACCTTGTCCCTTTTCTGGTCCAATACCTCTTCTATAATCTGATTGTTTTCCCAGAAATCAAAAATTTCCCCATATTCCCTTTTCCTATCAGATTTGATTAATTTATTTTCCGTCCTGTACAGGCACTTTTCTGCCAACGAGTAATTATCTGATAAAATCGAATGGTCAACTGTCCATGGTAAATTGACTTCATATCGACCGCTTTTATCTCGTTTAACAGTTTCTAGAAAATAATTCTTGGTTTCTTGTTCTAAATCCTGTTTCGATTTATTATCTTCATTAGTAATTCCTAGAGTGTCAAGGCGCCATAAATCTGATAAACTGGCGTTTGACATGTGTAATGACAAAGATAGACCCGCCAAAGAATTGTCCTGCTCACTCTTGTGACCCTCTGTCTTGCCCAAAATGGTCCAACCCAATTTAGTTCTGAATGTAGTTAATCCCAATTTTGGAAAATATTTTAGTATGTGTAGGAGCCTCGTCAACCTCCCTGGGGGGGAAGTCCCCCCCTCAAGGGGAGTAAATTTTCAAGATGGGTATCTTTCGAAAGGTCTCGTCAATACCTTTAAAACAAATGGTTGAACTATAAATCTGTGATAATTTAAACAAAGTTATCGATTTTTTTTACTTTTTACTTTTTACAAAAAAAAAAAAAAAAAAAAATTAGAAAAAAATCTTTTTTTTTTTTTTGTAACGAAATTTAACCAAACTTGGCCCCTGACATAAACTGGTGCTGATTAAATTTGGGGATCAATCGCTCAACAGGAGGCGCTGTGATCGTATTTTTTCTAAATTTTTAACATGGCACTATAGGACAAAATTTCGTATAAATGTACATAATTAGAGTTATTCTTAACCTGCGATTGTAAAATTAATATGAATTATTGATAATAGTAGTAGTTATTTAAGAAAATAAAATTGTGCAGGTGGGGGCATCGGTCCCCCCCCCCCCAGGGGTAAATTTTCAAGATGGGTATCTTTCGAAAGGTCTCGTCAATACCTTTAAAACGAGTGGTTGAATTATAAATATGTGATAATTTAAAACAAAGTTATCAATTTTTTTTACTTTTAACGAAAAAAAAAAAAAAAAAAAAAAAAAAATTGGAAAAAAAAATCTTTTTTTTTTTTTTTTTTTTTTTTTAATTGTTACTGAGTGAATTTGTACAGGAAAATATAGAAGAAAGTCTTGAGGTGGCCACAACATACTAATTTAGAAGAGTTTTCTCATCTTCACCAACAAATCTAAAATACGCTTATCGTAATTTTAGGACTAGGCGCTGAGCGTAATCCATGTGACGTAAGCTCAGATAATAATTACACAAACTTTAAAGCTGCAGCATAACAGTACAAAAAAAAAAAAAAAAAAAAAAAAAAATCTGAAACTCCATTCATTAGTTCTTAAGTAAAAACTCCTATTAAATGTGTGCCTCTGATATACAGATTTTCTTTTTAAACAGCCAAATAGTTTTCAAGAAATCCCGAAATGTATAAACGCATCAAAAACCGGAAATCAAAATTTTTAAGAAACTCATATTTGAATTGGAAAGTAACATGAATGGCAAAGTAATAAAATTATCTACCCATACACAAAATATGTAGTGAGTGCAATGATCTACAGTTAATGCAATGCTAGTCTTTCTTTCTGGTCAACAAAGCATGTGTCCCTTATCTCTCTTTTTTTTTTTTGAGGACATCTGATTGCGAGTATTTGGCCTTCATGCTCATCCTGACGAAATCTTTTTTTCCTGCTCTCCAAACTGAATCACAAACGCTTCACGGCTAAACAAAAATTATTAAGTAACTTAATCTGTATGTATCACAGCAATTCTACACGATAGTTATCAATGTTATTTTCAATTGAAATTTTCACGCCAGTCTAGCGCTTATGTAAATGACAATGACATGAATGAGTTTTTGTGTTTCTTCCACAAAATTGAAAAAAATATACATATTTTCAGGCTTTAAAGGTATGCCTTAATGTATTTAGTGCTTATAAAATAAAATCTTTTGATGTTCCTATTAGATTTTCCTTACTCTAGAGAAAAAATATTAATTTTTAATATACTAGGGGGCTCTTATCCTTGTTACCTCCTCGCTCCGCTCGCCAACTCCCGAAGAAGCTTCACCTCCCCCGACTCGCTTCGCTTATTAGCCTCTCCGGGACTCTGTCCGCCTATTCACTGCTTTGCCTTTCACTGAATAGAAATATTAATAGTGCATAATACAAGATAAAAACAGAAAAATGTTATAGAAATCCTCATATTCAATGTCAAATTGAAGTATATAATATTTAATACCACAATTTTTTATTAATTTATTTTTATTTATTATTTTTTTTAATGAAATATTATGCTAAAAATCAGTAATGCTTTTTGAGAATAGAAAGAAATTCGTAATATCTAGACAATTTTGCGTTACAGCTTTAGTGTATGACCCTATTGGCGACTTTTAAATATTTGTCACTATGAATTTATTGGTATAATTGCTTGAAAAAAAAAAAAAAATTCTAGTACTTATTATTATTACTATTATTTTAAATGCCTATTGCGATTATATGGCTAGCCTATCGTAGTGAAACCTTCGGTTTTGATGAAGGTGTTTTTGTAATTCTTCTGTAAAATTTCCCATCAAATTTGTAAATTTTTCCATTTTTTCATATATGTGAACACTTTCAAATATCCTGTACATGATATGACCATTTTGCGATAATATTTGTGTATATATCTACTGTGCTGCCAAATTTAAGGACATTTTATTCAACTATCACCAATAGTTTTGAGGAATGATATTTGATACACATAATAGACTATAAATCTTCGAAATGATTAGGCAACCGTTACAATTAAAATTTGATGGTGGATACTGAATAAAAAAAGTCTCTAAATTTGCAACACAACTGTGCATGACACAAATTTTATGAGCGCTGATATCTGAGAAGTAATTCACGGAAATCCACGAAACTTTATGCTTAGCAGGTCATTGACTCAATTTGTTGCTAATTAGAACTCGGTGTATAACTGGTGTACAGATAGTGTAAAATTTTGTTGATCCAATTTTAATATTTCAGGCGCTATTGCAAAGTTTTTTTTTTTTTTTTTTTTTTTTTGTACGTTATGTAAATCGAAACTAGTTCTTCTCTTCTGCTATGAGGCTAAATTTATATCTTTTAACCACAATACCAAAAGTATGATTGTTTTATGGACATACATTGGATCTTATGTCAGATTACACTTCCATTTTCGTAAATACATTTCGATTGTTACGAATTTCTATATATCTTTGTTAGTTCATGATTTCATCTGACGTTATAGAATGTATAGAAACTAGTAAAATATTTAAGAGTTCAGTTTGTCTATCTGTATGTCACACTGCACTTCCGTTTTTTATTTAAAAAAAAAAAAAAAAAGCTTGAATTGTTGTGAATTTCTATAAATTTTTTAGTTCTTTATTAATTTCTTTCGGAAAAGGCTGAGTGCCTAGTATTTAGTATTAATTTACAGGGTCACACGAAAAGATTTGGTTTATGGATGGTAACTAGTTCGTATACATTATAATGAAATAAGATATTTCTTAAAAAATATAAAAATAATAAGTATGTTAATTATGTTTTATTACAGAATGTTCTCTGTTAAAATTCTTCTTCGAGACAATTATGATTCTTAAAAGAACACGCATTAGATATATTACTGTTAACGGGCGTTTATAGTTACAAGTGCAAGCTAAATTTTCACAAGCTTTGTGGTGCATGCATAGACCTATAAATCCATGTTGAGATTTTTCCGAAAAGAAACGAATACAATACCATTATAGGCAGAAATTCTTTTCAGTGACAATACCCCTTTTTACACTGAACTAAATTTTATTATAGTTAGATAATGGTGAAAATGTCACTTCCTCCGTTAATTCTGATGTTTCTATAAAAGTAATCCTAGAGGGATTTTCGAAAATGAATGTAACGCATTGGCTATTGTAAAGGTCAACGCTGACGAAAATTTTGTAACGGTCTTCTCGCAACGATGTTGGAAAATGATTAGGTATTCCTAATTTATCTGTGGCAATAGATTTGTGTTACATGTTTTAACGACGATAGAATTACTGAAATTAGATCGATTTTTTTTCTTCTTCTTTTTGTACAATTCTAAAAATACTTTAGAAAAATACTGCGAAATTTTATATACAAATATATGAGGAATATACAGAAATTCGTTTTTGTTTTGTTTCTTTTCTGTCTATATAACATTTTAACTTTAAGCTTACACTTTATAATTTTATAAATAGAACTTTGTTAATACTTGGTTCATACGTAATTTTTTTTTATTATTATTAATAAAATAAAATAAAGGCATGAAAATCAGGTGGTTAAGTTTAATGTCTTAATAATAATAAGAACACATTCAGCAGTGAGTTATTATTATTATTATTATTATCTAAGCAAATAAATTTTTCTTTTGCAAAAGCTTTCTTGGTTTTTATTTCTTTAGATATATATTTTTTATTATGTGTGTTTGATAGACAACGAAATAACGGAATAAAGAGAATTACCTCTCATCATAATTTCAAAATCTACGCACGCCCTTTTATTATTATACAGAAACATCTTCGTTAAGTGGAATATGATATTTACTTCTTTCGGTTCAGAAATCATTGTAAAAGACAGTATTTGATGTTGCAAGTTGTTGATGGTTTCGAATGTGATAAGAAAAGTGGTGATAGAAAAATTCTTTTATAAACTAATGTTAACACTAAGTTTTTCATCACATCCTTGTTTTTCAGTGATGTTATCGACGTTATACTGTTGATAGTACAGGATTTATATCTTTGCTTTGTGAATCCGAATATGTACGTGTAAAAAAAAATGGTATTTATAATTTTAAATCTATTTTTATAAAAGAAAATATTAAATATTTTGGTTAATTTTTTAAACCATACTTTTAATTGTAGATCAAGAACTTTATGGTTTTATTGGATTTATCATATAAGCATGTACAACTTTCGAAAAGCATCAATAGAAATATAGAATTATGATATATGAGTTCAGACGTTTATCAATTATGAATTAATTATTCGTAAAATGTAAATAATTAAAAAAAGAAATAAAGAAAAGAAAAGAAAAAATTCAACTAAAACGAAAACGTAATTTTTTACATGTAACTCGAAAAACAATTCTAAAAATAAACTAGTATGTTGTGGCCACCACCAGACTTTCTTCTGTATATTTCTATACAAATTCAAGGATTATATATTATTTATTAATAAAATTGTTATTTATCAAAGTTATTTTGCATCATAATTGCAGACGGTTTTCATTATATAGAAGTAAATACTAAATATCCAAAGAAAATCAGTTTTATGCGATATTCAAAAAATAACTTAAGGAAAGCTTTAAAAATAATAATAATAATAATAATAAATACCGTTACCTTCGTTTCAAATTATCACAGATCTATGGTTCAACCATTCATCCATTCGTTTTAAATTTTTAAATATATTGACGATTTCTTTTGAAAGATACCCATATTGAAACTTTTCCCCTTCCGGGGAGAGGGGGGGGGGGGGGGTGATGTCCCTACATATACACTTTTTTTTTTTTTTTTTTTTTTTCTGGTTGACAATTACTATCATAAATATACATATATTTTTTATTTCACTTTGAAAAATTAAAAATAGTTCTCACTGAGTACGAAATTTTGTCCTATACTGCCATATTAAAAATTATGCAATAATGTAAAGACAGCTCTACCTGTTGATCGATTGATCAATAACTGTATAAACAGCACCAATTTAGGTCAAAGTCCAAATAAATACCAAGTTTGGTTAATTTTAGTTTACGGATTCGTGAAATACAGCGTCTATAATATTTTTGACACACACACACACACACACAGACAGACAAACTGACATATATTTTCTGAAAATAGTCAAATCGTGTTCAGGTCATCTTAAAATGTGTTAATCCATCCAAAATCGGAGTTTGAAAATTTTCTTGAATCCAATACTTTCTTTTTATATATATATAGAAGAAAGTAATATGTAAATGTAACTGTACTTGGTGTAGAACGATATTAATACTCAGATCATTTATGTTATTACTTATGTTATCATTTATGTAATTACATTACTTATCAGGAGAAATTATTATTTTTTAAATCTATATTAAAACTAATATTCTCGAGAACTACGAGTAAGAAAATACATTGGTGCGTACTCGGGGTTCGTGAATTGTGCGTGAATAAAAGACGAATCTTGCAGAGGCTTAAAAGTTTATTTACAAAATCTTCCAGAAGATTAGCGGTCTGTAAACCAAGTATCAACTGCAGTTTCACTAGAAAACACAGCTTAAATAACAGTTGACAACATCAAAACCACAGCATAAACTACACCATAGCAGTCTTCAACACTCCAAAATGGTTTTCGGTAGAGTTACTATGCAGCTGATCTAGAACGTCTGGAACCTTCGATCTAGGTAGTAAAATCTGCCATTTGAATCCTCTTCCATCGTCAGACTTCCATTTTCTTTATAATACGCCGTTTCTAATATAAAGTGAGTCCCAGAGAGCCCAGTAACATTTCATGATGGGGCTCAGTGTAGAAATGTCCTGTCAGCTCCGTTGCTGGTCTTCTCCTTGAATTGTAGTATTAGCTTTATGTCAGAATCTTCAAACTGGTTTGTCTAACTTTCTTATCACTCCAAGGACCTTATTTCGATGGCATTGAAACTGTAGCTTGGCAAGCAACTGGCTTCATCAGCTCATCAGGTATTTCTCTTCGGCCCTAGAACAGTACTTACAGCTTTCAGACAAGGGCTTCTGTGACAAGGCATCTGCATTTCCATGTAGAGCCCCTTTACTATGACGTATTTCGAAATCATATTCCTGGAGGCGTTGTATCCACCTGGAAATCTGGTCTTCTGGATTCTTGAAATTTAGCAGCCACATTAAAGATGCGTAATCAGTCTGGAGCAGGAATCTTCTACCATCGAAATAATGATGGAAATGTTCTATGATACAGTAGTTTCGCTCCGGTTTAGCAAAACATTTAGTCCAATAGGCAATGACACGTTCTTGGCCATCGACTTCTTGTGACAGAACATCATCAACACTTTCGTGGCTTGCATCAGTGTCTAATACGAATTGTTTGTCGGGCTGTGGATACGTCAGAATAGGTAAAGATGTTAAAGCCTCTTTAAGTCTCCTTAATCCTTTTTCAGATTCTTCTGTCCACAGGAACTTTTCTTTGGCTTCCATAAACTTGTGGAGAGGTCTGGCAATACTTGAAAAACCCTTCACGAACTTGCCGTAGTACGTACATTAGCAAAGGAAGCTTCGTAATTGATGGATGTTTTTAGGACGACTGCAATTCTCAACTGCAAAGATCTTCTCGAGATCAGCTCGCACACCTTTAGCAGAAATTATATGGTCGAGGAAACTTACATCACGATGGAACAAGTCGCATGTGATAGGATTCAATTTGAGGTTAGCCATTCTGAGTTTCTGCAGCATCCTACGTGTATTCCACAAAAGTACAGCCCACAATGGTAATACCATCAAGGTACACCAAACAGGCTTCATAGTAATGTCCTTTTATGACTGTCACCATCAAGTGTTTGAAAGTTGAAGGTGCGTTACATAATCCAAATGGCGCAACCTTGAATTACCACAATTCTTGTCCCGTAGTGAATGCGGTCTTCTAACGGTCATCAGGATGTACCTCTACTTGCCAATAGCCGCTCTTCACACCCAATGTCGAGAACTACTAATTGCCAGAAAGTGTGTCTAAAAGGTCATCAGTTCTAGGCAGAAGGTGACTATCTCCCGTGATGTCCTTCAAACGATGATAATCTACGCAAAATCTCGTTGAACCATCATTTTTCTGCACCATAGCTATGGGAGAGGCCCAAGAATTCGTAGATGATTCGATGACATCATTAAGCTGCATCTCACTTACTAGCTGAGCTACCTTTTCTTGCTTAGCAAATGGAAGTCTTTTTGGATGTTGCGTGATTGTAGGATAATTTCCTGCATCGATTCTGTGCTGGGTAATGTTCGTTCTCCCGACGTCTTCAGGTGTTCGAGAAAACATGTCTCTAAATTCACGAAATATCTTCTCCGCAGTACGTCTGTATTCAATTCCTAACTCTGCATTCTTGAGTAATTCCGCTGTTAAAATCTCAGAAGACATGGGCGAGGTTGATTGTGTGTACCGTTTAATGCATGTCCCCGGAGTGCACGTTGCTAACACCTCATGTTTCTTCACTATTATGACTTTATCACTGACGTTGGAGACTCTCACAGGAATAATGTTCTTTGAAAGGTCAACCAGAGATGAAGCTACCAGAACTATTTTCAAGCTGTTGTCTGAATCCGGGTATTCAATCCGCCCGTAACGGAAATATTGTTCTTTAGGAGATGTCTCGGAAACTATTGTCTCAGAATGTGGAGGGATGGAAATTTGATATTTCGCTGTTATCTGACATAATGGATTAATATCCGGATTTTTAACAATAAACACAACTATACCTTCTGAATTGGACTGCAGTAGTAGTAAGCCGTGCCGTTTGAGGTGCAAAAGACGAGACCAATCTGTCAATGAAATGAGGGACGTCAGCAAAAGGATGCGTGGCTATTCTTTTGAAAGATGATGGGGGTAGAGTTTCGTTTTCTCAAATCGGCAATACAGCGTCCGGTCAGAACATGTGAGGGAGGGGTGAAAGGTGACGGGGGTAGAATTTTCTCAAAGGGGCAACACAAAATCCTGTCAGAACATAAAAGAGAATGACGTCATCAACCAAAAAGAGGACAATATTTTGGATGACGTAACTACTACTAATGAATTTTAATGAGTAGTTAATCAATGAATCTTAATGTATGAAATTCTAATTATTTTATTAACTGTTTTAATACGCTCGATATATATATATATTAGAAAACGATATTACCCTCCAGGGGATTCGAACTCACTATCTGGGGCATGCAAGCCCTGCGCGTTACCGAATAAGCTACGACGGTGTTACCTTGCATCTTCTTCTTTTCGTTTTCCCTTCTGCGACATAGAGGTGGGAAGACGTTTCCCCACCTGCTCCAAAAGGGACACGTCCAAGGGGATGCAGGCAGTAAGGAGTTCATAAATGATTTAATATTCCGAAATTATTTATATGATATTGATAATTTGTTTATATATATATATTGATATATATATATATTAAAAACCTTTTCAAACATTGAATAGATGAAAACAAGAAACATTGAAGAAGATGAAACAGAAAAAATACAATATATATATATATACATATTAACAATTCTCTTCTTTTTTTTTCAGTTTGTTAGTTCTATATTTTCTTTTTGCGAATTTTTTTAACTTGTTAAAATTATTATTATTATTTTTAATTTAATGTTTTTTTTTTTTATTATTATTAACTTCCTTTTTTTTCTTTCAGTTTATAAATTCTATATTTTCTTTTAATATTGTTAGTATTTTCTAATATAACTTTAATAATAATAATACTATTATTATTATTTAGATTTAATGAGATTTTGAAACAATTTTCTTCTTTTCAGTTTGAAAAAAAATAGATTTTCTTCTTGTGAAAATTTTTTTAGTCTGTTTATTTATTTATATTAATGCAACTTTATTTTCTTAGTCGAGGATTTCAAAAGGTATATTTTCGTTTAAAGAATTTGGATTAGTAAGTGAGGAATCTATTTAATACTGTCATATTTTAAAAATATTTTAAAGCAAAATGTTGAATTTTCTATTTTAAAGATATAAAATTTAACTTATCCACTCTCCTAGATTTGCTTAGGAGAAATTTACAGTGAGTGACTAAAATAACAATTATAGACCATTTTAAAATAAAATTCCGTTCGGCATCTGTTCTACTAGGCGATTTCTTTCTTAAAGTAAATAAATAAATGGATTGATAAAATAAAATAAATAAAATGAAAAATAAAGATTTATTAAAGTACTACCATATACCCGTTATGATTTTTTTCATAACACCTCAGTTTAATTCATAACATCCAGGAAACTTTCCATTATTTTCACATTACTTCTTTAATATGTAGATCTACTGAAAGAGACGAGAAATCTTCAACAAATTAATTAGTTTTAAAATTTGGTTATCTCTTTTTTGGAAAAAAAATATATGATACCTTGCATTATTTATATATAACTACATTAATATTTGAAAAATAATAATTTGCAAATTTTCAAGTACCTAACAGTTTTTTCATAATTTTGATAGAACTTTATAAAAATTAATTATCTCATAATGACAGCTTATTTTACCAAAGATTTCAAAAAACAAAACTTAGTAAACATGAAATATTTTCTGTATTTTTTTCACCTTCTTGTTGACGAATCAAGTCCATTATATCCTTTTTATTCCTAAACATGTAAAAATTTTTAAGCTATAGCATTTTAGGCTTTAACTTTATGGAAACATACGTAAATTTTATACTTAAAGTTGTTATATATATATATATATATATTTCTTATAGTTTAAGTAATAATAAAAGTGTACGAGTGTGTGAGTAAAAGTGTGCGAGTAATAATAAAATTATTACTCGCTTTAAAATTATACATTTAATAAAATAATTAGTTTAATAAAATAATAAGTTTTAGTACTGTTTGCAAACTACAAATATATTGCATTAATTTTCTTATACGATACATATTTTTAAAAATAAATATTACGTACACAGTTACGATAAAGTTTTATAGATACACTGATTAATTTATAAAATATAAAAATATGAGCGACTAAGGATGAAAGCCGGTGAAAGCAACTAAGGATGAAAGCCTAAAGTAAGGTTTTTTATAATGTACTTAAATTATGTGATGATTAAAATAATTTGATGACGTCCCTCATTTGACTAACAGCTTGGCCCCGCCTTTTGCACCTCAAACGGCATGGGTTACTACTTGCAGTTCATTATTCTTAAAATCTAATTTAAAATTATAATTTCTCAGAAAATCAAGTCCAAGATGTAAAAGATCACTTATATCAGCTACATTTGCCATATGTTGGTAGTTGGCATTTCCAAATGCGATGGTCAAATTCATTTTTCCATGCATTTTGACTTCGTCACCGGTCACAGTCTGGAGTTTAATACACGCCGGTGTCCAGA
>OZ005654.1:234884439-234941439 GCA_963930645.1 Salticus scenicus
TAATCTTTTCCTTCAGTTCTTGAGCTACATCCGTTCGAATACGCTAAGGAAGACATTTCAGCTGCTTAAAAATTTCTATCATTTCAATTAAAGAAGTTATTAACTAAAAGCGACAAGTTTATCTGTTAGCCATTTCGAAAAAAGTTTCTCCCAGTGACGTTGTTCTTCTGTCATGAAGTCATATTACACGGGAAAATTAAAACATGATCCATGGTTGTACGTAGGTAGGAAGGTAGGTTGGATTTAACATCACACCAGTACTGCGCTATGGGTAATGGGCGACGGTCTGGGACACACCCCTAGAGATGTTCCGGAGACATGCCATCACAATTTTAATCCTTCACGGAGGGTATCCCCCCCCCCCCCCCCCGCTTTGGTGATCCTCAGAGGTACAGCGTCTAGAATAAACAGTGTGGAAATCGCCTATAACCGTGATGTTAAAATAATGCTACAAAAATTAAGCTTCCCCAGATGTCACTGTGATCGAAGTTTTTGCTCAGATCGAAGACTTGATTGGCTTTTCCCAGTTTTGTCTGATCAATCACGTGATCAAAGCACATAATTAACCAATAAGAAGCGTCGGTTTTGATGTTGTGACACTAGCTTCGATTACAATGACATCTGGTGACAGGCTTAAATTTTTTAGTGCAAATTTATTTGCCGCTTTCCACACTGTTTATTCTAGACGCTGTACCAGAGGTATAGTGTGGATGGGAACATGGAGAACTTTGCAGCCACGACAGATTTTATATGCACCAGCCACCATTAGTGTACACGACGGTTTTTGGCCAACTCAAGTATCGAATTGGCAATCATCCAATCACGTACTCGGCGCTTTACCGACTAGGGTTCCGCGGCCTGAAACCATGGATATAAAAAAGAAAGAAAATAAATATCAACTTTATTTCTCTACTTTTAGAAAATTAATTTTCTTACACGGGGAAATTAAAATATGATCCAGGGTTGTAGGTAAGTAGATAATTAGGTAGGTTGTGTTTGATGTCGCGCAATTACTGCGCTATGGATAATTGGCGACGGTTGGGGACGCACCTCTACAAGATATTCCGGTGACATGCCACCGCAGTTTTGGTCCTACGTGAAGGAGATGGCTCCCGCGTTTCGGTGGCCCCCAGAGGTATATATTTTGATGGGAACATGGAGTATATTGTGGCTACGACATATTTTACATGCACCAGCCACCATAAGTGTACACGGCGGTCTTTGGTCGGCTCGAGAACCGAACCCGCAATCTTCCAATTACGAGCTTGGCGCTCTACCGACTGGGGTAGCGCGGTCCGGATCTAAGGTTGTAAAAAAGAAAAAAAAAGGTCATATATTAAAGCTGTAATGCAAAATGGTCTAGATATTATTAATTTCTTTCTATTAAAAAATATATATATAAAAATATTGTATGTTTCAATTTGACATTGAATATGAGGATTTCCATAATAATTTTCTGTTTTTGTCTTGTAATATGCACTATTAATATTCCTTTTCAGTGAAAGAAAGCAGCGAATAGGCGGGCACAGCTCTGCATGTGTTAATAAGTAAAGTGAGTCGGAGGGGAGTCGAAGCCTCCCTCGGGGGTTGGTGAGCGGAGCGAGCAGGGGGCAGAGCCCCCTAGTTATTTAAAAAAAATTAGAATGCTTACAGATTAACATTTTTATGCGAAATATGCATTTACCATGCAGGCAACTTTCCCAACTTCCTGATGTCCTCGCTTACATCGTAAAATTTTCTTGCATTATCCAGGGCGCTTTCTAATAATGGCCTTATATGTCAATTAAAAACAAGGAAAATTTTAGGAAAATATAGAAAATCGTAAATAAGTTATTTAAGTGGAAGCAGATTTATTCTGTGATATTAAGAATGGCAATTGTAACTTATGGATTGAATTCCTATACATTAGTTATTTTTGTATTAATGATGCAGACAATTTATAAACCTTATAGCAATTTGACCTAATAACCTGAACACCCTTGAAACTATCAATTTTGCTTCGTCAAAAAGGATCTTTTATATACTGATGAATTATTCAGATGCTTTTCATTTTCTGACTGTAATATAAAGCAATGGAAGCTTAGACTTAGCTCAGACGAAAATTTCTGCTCTGTAATTAAAAACTAGTTTGTATAAATACAGGGTTAAAGAAAGAAAAGTCATTATGAATTTCCGAGTCAGGGTTTTCTAGACTATTTGTTCATGCTCTACTGCAAATTCAAACATTTCAACGTTTATGGTGTTTTCCCATGAATTTTTCGTGCGATAAATGGTCGAATTTCTTAGAAATTTCTAGGGGGTGATTTTTACTTTATTGATATTAAAAAATGCCTTTTTTTTTTCATTCACTCTCTCTTTTTTTTATTTTTATGATAACACCTAATAAAGTTAGAATAACAAAACTTAGTTCGCTAATGAAAATCTTTTTTTTTTTTTTTCTAACTTTCTTTTCTTTCTTTCTTTCTTTCTTTTTTTCTTTTTTAATCTTCCGAGGAAGAGATGGCTTCTCCCCACTTTAGTAACCCCCAAAGATATTCATTTTAAGAAACATGGAGGTCTTTGCAGCCTCGATGTTTTTTACGTGCACCAGCTATACACCACAGTTTTGGACGACTCGAGAATCGAACCCGCAATTTTCCGATTGCGAGCTTGACGCTCTACCACCTAGCCAAAAACAGAAAAGGAATTTTTATAAGCATAAAATTTCTAAAGCTTACAAAAATTATTTAAAAAAAAAATCTTTCTCTTTTAGCGGAAACATTAAACCATGCGTTGATAAATTTTTTGCATATTGAATGTTTCTGCTTATAGTATAGAAAATGAAACAGGAATCAAATATTATCTTCATAATAAGAACAACTTTAATTGCATTGACTCACAATTCCTATATCTGAACCACTAGGCTTGAGACTGACGTCATAACTACAGCAATGTAACTACAGCTACCAAATTTGGACTTTCTGATGCTATTTGTTCTTGAGATATGCTGATAACAGACAGACACACACACACACAGACCAACCACTAATACCATCGGATTCAGGGGACCCCAAAACGTGTAACTATAACAAAAACTCAGTTTCGAAAATTTGACCCAAAAACAATACTTTCTCTACCTTATGGGTAAGAGAAAGTAAAAACGTACAGAATCGACGAGAAATTCGAACTCAGGTCACGCACGTCAGCCTAGCCATTCGGAGTTTCCTGTGGTTTTCTCCGAAACTCGCGTGAATACTTGCTAGGACATTTAAAAACTACCTACAGAAGGCATATCACCCAAACCTATGGCCCTATAGTCTTAACCCCAACATCACACATAGAGAATCAGAAACAATAGCTGGAATCCAAAACAAATGTAGCTTGAGCTCGAGTTCCCCGAAAACCGTGTGAGGTCTACATTAATATATATTAAAAAAAAAAAAAAAAAATCCGTAAATCATAAAAAAAATAAATTCACAGCTGTTAGAAACTAAAAACTGTGCAATAGGCTTTTTAAATACGTAGCGTTAAATCCTGTCTGTAAGATGAAATTTCATCATACAAAGAATGTATGATGTTCGTTTTATCAATCAGGAAATGGTCGGCAAGTTCGTAGATATACATTTACTATTTATTTAGCACATTTATTTAACACAAGCTAATATTTAAAAAGAAAAAAAAAAAAAAAAAAAAAAAAAAAAACTTTGAATTTAATTAAATATTATTTTTCTGTAAATTCTATAATTTTCAGTTGAAAGAAAGCTAGCTTGCGAATTATAAAATGTTAACGCCTGGCTGGTCTTGTATTAAATATTATTATTACATGATTTAATTTAACGTGATATGTTTATTTGTGCGTGTAGGTCAAATCTAACTAATGAATTTTAACCTACATCTTCTCATCCGACTGAGTTGAAATTTTGCTTGTATGTATAATTCCGATGACGATACATTCCCAATCAATAACAGATTTAGGCGGAACCTAAGGGCCTAGTCCTCCAACTCCAATTCAAAATTTGTTTCCGAACTGTAACCCAATTCGTACCATCCGATGGAGCTAAAGTTTTGCATGCATTTATATTATCCATATCCACTGAATTGGAGTTTTTAGTACATTTTGAAATAATAACGTATTTTTAAATAAATTTTTATATAAAATATAATTTTCAACTGAATTTGGAGATTGTTGGACTGACTCATAATCATTGTTCGAAGCCAATTTTTAATTTTTGTTAAAATCAGTTAAAAATTCGCAATTTTATATATAGATAACCTTTCTTATAGTCCAGTTCAGAATCATATTTATCTTCTAAGGTTTGTTAGAAGTACAAAGATTTCGCGAAAGCAAGTTAAATAAAATATCAATGCATGGCTCTTGCCTTGGATGTAATTAAATATTATTTTTCTATAAAATCTCCATTTTTTTCAATCAAGTTTAAAGATTTTTAAATTGTGAATTCATAATTACTGCTAATAGACAAGTCTTTACTTTTGTTAAACTTGGTTGAAAATTGGCATTTAGAAAAAAAAAAAAAAAAAAAAAAAGAAAGAAAGAAAAAAGAAAAGAAAAGAAAAGAAATCTAATCTAAAAATCATATGTCATTTATCATCTAAAATGTGTTTAAAGTTAAAAATTTGATAGTTCTTAAAATTTAAAGTATAAATGCAAAATAGTCTGGAAAAAAAAAAAAATCACATTTTAAATAATTAAATATATTATTAGAATTCAATGAATTATTTATTTAAAAATATATATATGAATTTCATATATTTAGATTTGCCTAATTTAGGCATTAACACTATTTTTATTTAAACTTTGTTTATAGCTGCATATGCGCTCATAGAAATTGTATTATTTCTAATTCTCTTATTCAATATGTACCATACAACTTAATTTAAATTATTCAAATTCTACATCCTTGTAGCGATGTGAAATTTGGCGATAGTTTTTTATCACTGGGATTTTGATCATTAAAAAGTTTTACATTGAAAATCTTAAACACCAGTCTTCTAAGGTAATTTTAATTTGATGAAAACTTATTCTTATTGGTCTATGTGGTTTCAGTGATCTTGTGACTGTTACTCGGCTTTTGCTATGTTTTAAAATATTATTAATACTATATATATATATATATATATATATATATAGTATTGTTATTGTTTAGTATAGTATTGGTATTGGTATTAGTATTGGTATAGTATAGTATTGGTATTGTATAGTATAGTACTGTTATTGTTTTAGTTCTATTAATTGCTAAATTTTAAGATTAAATTTTATTATGATATCTATTATTTATACATATAACAGATTTTCATTAAACATAGGTTAGGCCATCCTGATTGAATCGGTGTTAAAGGGAAAAAAATGCATTTAAATCGATTTATTTGTTTTGTATTCGGGAATTACACCACAGAAGGACCCGTGAACATACATCTAGACAAAGATAAAGACTTCAACATTTAATATGGACGCCTATTTTTTGACCGGGAGTTAATAAAGGACACAAACAATAATATCACACTGAGACATAAACGGAAAAAATATTACGCATATTGTCGAGATGGAAATATTATTTTAAGAAATAGATGTTCTGAGATAGGGCATAGATGCGCTCACTACTTAGCATACGTACGCTCACTATTTAGCATCCCTAGGGAAATGAAAGAGGAGTCTTTCACCCGTCTCGTAAGTCTTTCATGGAGATTGAGGTTTTGCCATATAAATCATGGAAAGATTCTGTTCGGCATTTTTTTTTCTTTCATCATAAGAACTATGAAATAAAAATTAAAAATATTTAAAAAGAAAAAAGATCATGAAACTCATAATGAGTTTAATATTCTCTCTCTCGCACTTCTGTCTCTCTCCCTCTTGCTTTCAAGATTGCGGGTTCGGTACTCGATCCGGCCAAAGACCGTCGTGTACACTGATGGTGGCTGGTGCACGTTAAATCTGTCGTGGCCGCAATGTCCTCCATGTTCCCATAAAAAATTATACCTCTGGGGGTCACCGAAGCGGGAGAGCCATCCCTTCCGTGGAGGATCAAAATTGTGATGGCATGTCTCCGGACCACCTCTAGGGGTGTGTCCCAGACCGTCGCCAATTGCCCATCTGCGCAGCATTAGTGCGACGTTAAACCCATCCATCCATCCATCCCTCTTGCTTTCAGATATGTGTGAAGTTTTTAATGCTAAGGTCATTTCCGAAGGAATGCATACTAGCAGTAACCCGGTTGCATAAGTAAGCAGAATAAATTAAATACTGACGTGGACTTTGCAAGAAAACACCGTTGCGAAACACTTTAAAGTTGTTTAGGGTTGAAATAATAAATTACGACTCTTCATCAAGAGAAAAACATGTAAGTAAAACTACAGCGTTAAAAAAGGTGGAAAATGTTTTGATTCATTATGAATTTTTCATTCTTATGGCAATTATTCAATACTTTTGGTAGACTCTTGAATCCGTTGGATATGAATTCTGCATTTGTATATTAGTAACACTTGGGCAAAATATGCATTCATAAAATAAATAAATAGATTTGTCTAAAAAGGAAGGTAAACAACTTATTGACAAAACAACTGAATAATCAATGTACTATGCAATAAAATGCATCGAAAAACTGGTTTTAAAAGATGAAGAATAAAACATGAAAGCAAACACCATAAATTGCAAAATCACGCAACAGTTATTTCGAGCTGAAATAATAAAACACAATACTTCATTGGTTTAATAAATAAGAAAAGCCGCGAGCGTCAGTGTGAAAGCAACAATGCACCTATAAAAGGTAACTCGCTCCTTTAACGGCCCTCTTCACTTACCGTCGCCGTAAGCTCGAGCCAATGTTATTCTATGGGGAAATTTTCTTTACAAATAACTTATTAACTAATACATATTATTAAATTCTGTTTTCACATTCAGAAAATTCCCAACTCTTAAATTGACGGACCTTTTTTAAAAATGTATTTTTTTTTTATTTTTAATATTTTATTTTGAATTTGCAAAATGAAAAAATTTCACATATTGAAAAATCGTATTTTGCAGCTTCAAAATAAAATATAAAAAATTAAGAAAGTAATTTTTTAAAAAATGTCCGTCAATTTAACAGCTAAGAATTTTCAGAATGTGAAAACAGAATTTAAAAACTAGTTGGCATAGGTGGACTCTGCTCAGTTCCCCATCATATGTATGTTCTCATAAATTTCTTGTACAGGACATATTATATACATGTTAAGAGAAATGAATTTGACCAAACGCTTGACACAGTGACAGAACGAAATCCTCGCCTAATAGGCTACCCAACATTCAGTTCGATATCTTATTCTAATCTATTAATTTATTTTATTGGGGTCAATTTCGTAGTCTATTTTCATGCTACTATTTCCAATGCAACTTTCTCAAAAATGCGTATTTATATGAAATATCGCCCCATTTTGCTATGTTGATAAAATCTTAAATTTCGAATAACTTACGAAATTTTCCTATTAGAATATTTGTAGTGAATCATGTTCATACAAGTATCATAAATGTTATTTTCAAATTGTCTGATATATTTATGATCCTAAAAATGGATGTTTATGCTCGATTTCACTTTATTCTGCCATTTTAAGTAAATCGTAAATTCCACATAACTTACGAATTTTTTAAATTGAAAAATTCATACTCTATGGTATTCATGTCAGTATCCTAAATAATATTTCAAAAGTGGTCTGACATCTTTATGATGAAAATATCACTCAAGATTAACGTTTGTGTAAAATTTTGCCCTGTTCTGTTATAAGAAATTCGTAAAATTCTAATAACTTACGAAATTTTTATATTGGAAAATTCATAGTGAATAATATTCCTGCCAGTATCCTAAATAATATTTCTAAAGTAGTCTGATATCTTTACGATGAAAATATCCCTAAAAATTGACGTTTATGTGAAATTTTGTCCTACTCTGCCATGTTAAGAAATTCGTAAATATTCAATAACTTGCGAAATTTTTAAAGTAGCATGTTTATAGTAACTGATGTTCATTCCGGCATCAAAACTGATATTTTAAAACTGGTCTGACATTTTTACAGCAAACATTTTTCATTTAATGCAAGTTTAAGTGAAATTTTGGCCTATTGTCCCATGCTCCCATGTTAAGAAAGTCGTAAATTTCGAATAACTTAACAAGCTTTTTAATTCGAATGTTGCAAATAAATAGGGTTCTTGCCAGTGTCTAAATTAATATTTTAAAACTGGTCTGACCTCTCTGCGATCATTTGTTCGTGAGATATCGTGTAAACAGACTAACAAACTAACGGACTGACACACTAACAGACACCCTACAGACAGACACCATACAAATTTTGTCATTTTCGGATTCCTCACACCTGAAAGCGTGTAAAAAAGTCAAAAAACCGAGGTCGAAAATTTTCACGATTACCTAAGTTCCCCATACCTATAGTATGATAGGGAACTAATATGTATTAGTTAATAAGTTATTTGTAAAGAAAAATTTCCCATAGAATAACATTAGCTTCGGCTTCCGGCGGCGGTGAGTGAAGAGGGCCCTTAAGCCCATATTTAAAGTTCCTTATTGATGTTACCCGAGTTTTAGTCTTCTGGAAGAGGTAACGTTAAATCCTAATTTACCCCTGAGTTAAGAGGACCCCTTCTGCTCTCAAAAGTACTGATCATTAGATGCCTGGTTCAAACCTAGATAATGCTTATTGGCCTAAATATCGAAATTTTTCGTGTTTCTTTTCCCTTCCAAATTTCGCGTGAATACTTTCTAGGACCTCTTAGAAAAGCCCCCAATGGAAGGCATTCCACCCAGACCTAGGAACCCCGTGAAATTAAATAACTCTAAATCTTACATCCTACCATACCAAGTTGAAGTGTCTGTCTGATGGTGGAATAATCAATGCTCTGACTTTTAGTTAACGGGTCTCGGATTCGAAACCCGGATCAGGCATAGATATTCATAGTAATTCAGAACTCGCTCTAAACGTAGATCCCAATTAAATAACTCTTAATGTGCAAAAAATAAAAAATAAATAAATAAATAAAAAATAAATAAAATAACTGTAGACAGCCCTAACAGACGAACAAACCGATGGCGGATATTTCTCTTCCAGCGCAAGATAACTAAAAATTTTCGTGAGAAATTTATTTTATTTTATTACTATTTTGCTCCGTTCGGAAGGGTAAAAAATAAAAAAATAATAAACGTTTGAATAAGAACAGAGCTTCGCGTTCGTGTGTGTGTAGTGGGGGGGGGGGGGGGGATTTCCTAATTCACTTTTTTCTAAATTTAAAACTGCATATATATTTTAAATTCCTCCCTTCATCTACGTTGCACCCGAGACAAAAAGATGTGATTGCTATAAATAGCCAAATGATGTAAGAATAAAATACTGTAGCTATGAATTCGAGAAGAAAAAGAATTGTACCTCCGAAAACTTTCACATATGAATATTACCGAAAATATGCAATCACTGAAACCCTTTCCCACTCATAGCATGATAAATCACATTATTCTCTTACATATGTAGAAGTGAAAATCCAACTCGGATTTCAAGACTGCATCCATCTTAACAGAATTTCGCAACGCTTGGCTGATTTCTGTTTTCTCTGTCTTTTATTCTTATTTCTCATTCCTTTTTTAAACAATATATAAATATAAAGCAAGAAAGAAAGAAAAATTATGCGTCGTGTATAGATACTGAAACATCCACTATCATTATAAGAGAATGTTGCCAAATGTAAAGTTTTCAGATATTTACTACCCATATTCATAGTATTTTGTGCGTCCCTGTAAAAGATGTAACTGTGTTTCATTTTTAAATATCACATGGATCATTTTATAGTGATCCTTAGCGTATCTATTTCGTAGCTATATTTATAGTACATTTATTGTTACAACGGATTAAACCTTTTCCCTGCTTTAAATATTCTGTTGCAGTGAAAGTAGTTTTACAGGCAAAGTGAAAATAAGTCATTCACTTTCATTGAGGTCAGCTTTGGCGACAAACTTGACGATTTGGTGAAAAATACAGTAAAGCACTGTTTATACGTCTCTCTTTTATACGTCTTTTACATTTATACGTCCTTTTAGTGATTCATTCCTATTCATTTTAATGCAAAAATGCTTCGTTTATATGCTGCTAATATCGGTTATACGTCTTTTCCACTTTACTGAAGTTCGCAAAATTTCTCGAACTGTCTATATTTTTCATTCTAAATAAGACGGATTTTTCCTAGAAAAGAATCTTAAATGGAGGAACACAGGAAAGATAGAAGAATACTGATTAAAGAATCAATTGAACTCACAGTAGAATTTTTAATACTCATAGACAAACAGCAAATCATCAGGCGAACATTAAAGTTTTTTACCATGTTTTTATTAACTTCGATTCTTGTTTGTTTGTTTGTTTGTCCGGTAAAAATGTTGCAATCTATTTTTAACTGACTTTCCTACTAGCTAGACATTTGAAACTTTCACAGTAGCTCAGAACCCGGTGACAACACAATACTTCAAAGTCAGATTTTCGAATTTTCGAGTAGTTTTCTTTGAATTAATTAAAATATGAAAATAATAAGCTCTTAATAGCAATAAAATAGCCATTAAAATATTAGCTATAATTTAATTGTTGCAAAAAAAAAAAAAAAAAAAAAAAATTACGAGTTCATTTTCTTTCGGCATAAAAAAAATACATTTAATTCAACGTGAACGTTAAAAAATTATAAAAAGTTAAATTATGCATCTCGCAAAAATTGGCATCATTATCGCTTTAAAAATTTTATACACATTGATAAGTGCTAATGTAGTTTTCGATGCTAATATAGGTTGTTCGAAAAGGAGTAATATTTTATTTTTAAAACTATTATTATTATTTCACTGAACTGAGTCTGTATGCTTAAATATTGCTTAAATATTATTTTTTATCCTCGCGTTTTTTATTAATGATTCATCAGAAAATTTAAAAACATGGTATATAAAAAGTTTTTTTTATCTTATAATTATTATTGTTATTAAATAACTATCTATATGGACATAAATCGTATGTTTATTATTAAAGATACGCAATATATATAATTAATATTCAAAATGTGCTCATATAGTTCTTAAGAAATGTAATACTCAATATATGATATATATAATTAATACCCGGTCATGCATTAATAGTTATGATTTTTCTCCCTCTTTATAATAAATCTTTTTTTTTTTTTAATTATTGTCTTTAAAAAAAGTATAATATACATTTACTAACTTAAGAAACTTTATTAATTAGTATTTTCATATAAATTTTGCTTAAGTGTCATTAAATTTGTAGTAATGAAAGTGTTATTACTAAAATTTCTATTATACGTCTTTTCATTTATACGTCCTTTTGAAAGACGTATAAACGGTGCTTTACTGTAGTAGTTTAGGGTTCCCGAAGTTTGGAAGCTCCCCGACGCACAGTAGCGTTGATCTCGAACATTCTTTGGATTCTGGGTAAAAACTGCGCCAAGCCCAATCGCCAAAGGGTATAAGTAGGAGTGAGTTGACTTCTGCGAGAGATATGTTCATAAGCTAGCGAAGATTTCTGCTCTGGAATATTTAATGTTATTTCGTTTACTCGTGTGGAACAAGTGATAGTTTTCTTAAAATGTTTTATAACTTTCGTCGCATAGGGATTTTTGCGGTACGAATGACAGCTTCATTTGACTGTTTCCAGAATATTCGAAAAATTAACAGTATTATTGGACTGTTTTCGAGATTATTCGCTGTAATAACAGTTTTGTAGTACAGATTCGAGAAGTTACGCAGAATAAATTGCATTCATCGACTAGAACCTACCTATTTATTTACGAACTACTTTCTCACACAAATTTTTTTTCATAATATTATGAAAGTTAAAGCTCAATCTAATGGAAAAACAAATTTTAACCTAAAACATAACAAATTTTAAGGATTTTATTAGTATGATTAAAATTCCAAAGATATAATCACCTTCTCATTATTTTACTTTAAAATAATATGGTGTGGCACTCACACGACTTTTTCTTACTCTGGATTTCAATACTATAAAGACCGATTGCAGATCAAGCGATAAGATAACATATATATAAACCTATGTTAAAAAGAATTTAAAATAGTTTAGGAACAGTTTTATTTGACAACTAATTCTGTGCGAGGGACAGGAGGATCAAAACGCGTAATTAATCAAAAACAAGCGCTGAAAATTGGTCTTAAAAACGTACTTTATTTACCGTATGAGTACGAAGAATTAATTTTAATTCCTGAGCAGTTTTCCTAGACATGATAAAAATATAGTAAAGCACTTCCCCCAATTATATTCATTAGAAAATAATGTTTTCGCTTTATTATTCGTTGCCCTGTATGTCTCGTATAAATTATTTACACACCACATTGTGTATTTAAATATAACCCTATATTAATGCACACAGCACAACTGGAAATGCACTTCCAGCAAATTTCCAAATATAGTTCCTCTATATCCATTTCTTTTGAATAGCTCTGTAAAATAATGCTAAATGATTTTCATACCATATTCCATACGAAACATGCTTTTGTATATAAAAAAATATGTGTTCATTTCATTTAGTTTAGTGCAGCCAATAGATGTTAAACATCTTATCAAAAGTTTCGCCCATAGATGTAATGTCTTTGAGTTCTCTTGGATATCCCTGTACGTGATTCCTTTGCTTGGTCTCAACAAAAAATTTAGTGTATAGCATTCCTATATGATGCAGATTTAGAATACCGAGTTTGAACTCCCAGCTAATACTTGTTCTTGAGATATGCTTATAATAGACACACATACAGACCAACTGTTGAAAACCTTACTTTTGGATTCTACCTCAAAACGTGCAAATATAGCAAAATCTCTATTTCGAAAATTTGACACAGAAACAATACTTTCTCTACCATACATATCGGTAAGATAAAGTAAAAATACTTAAACAGAGTAATCCAAGAGAACACACACACACAAAAGAAGAAGGAAAAAAAAAATCTAGAGTAGCACTCTCGCTAATTTCTTTGTCTCTGCTAATTTTAGAAACATTTCATTTTATTTTTGTTTATATAATTCTTTATGAGGAAGATAGAAGTTTCTGCTCCCCAAACTGATCCTTTAAACATTGTGTGTATATTCATAAAACATTTAAGACTATCATTATATTTAAAAATGTGTTAATTACTAGTTATTCAGAGAACTTTTGACCGCACCAGTTTTTGAAATTTACACAATTGTAGTCTAAATCTTCAAATTGCATCCCTTTATGATCTTCAAACTACATAATTTAACCCCCCCCCCCAAAAAAAATAAATAAATAAATAAATAAAAATAAAAATAAATAAATAAATAAAATAAAATAAAATAAAATAAAATAAACAAATAAATAAATAAAATAAAATAAATAAATAAAAACTTGATTTTTAATTTAAAGAACTTTAAAACGCGTAGCAAAATTTCTGGTTCGAAAATAATACTCTATTATTTTGTGTACTATAGGGGTAAGATATAGTTATTATCATTCTTAAGCAATTTTCCTGGACATGGTATAATTAAGTAAAGCACTTTCATTAGTTACATCCGAGAGAAAAGAATGTATTGATTTATTTTTGAGTGGCCCTGGATAATGTCTATATATTGTATAGACAACATGTAGTGTACTTAAAAACTTAACACAGCACAGTTAGAAAAACGTGTAACTGAACTTGAAATGTACTTCCATCAAATTCCACTTTTGCCTCAAAAACATCTTAATTTTATTCTGTGGCCCTGTACACGAATAATCAATACTATATAAAATATGCTTTTTTGTTTATAAAAATGATATATTTATTTTAATTTATTTTTTGAAGTTTGAAGATTTTAAATTATACCAACATAAAATTTCGCTTATAGGACATAATGTATTTGAATATTTTTTAATGTTCTTTAATACGAACTTTTCGTTCGATTTCAATTGACAATGAAAATTACTTTCTCTATCATGTATGGGTAAGAGAAAGCGAAAAAGATATAGAATGCCTCTGTCTCTGTTGACAATAATTAGCATTTACGACTTTATTTTAACATTGACAGACTATTGTTTTAGAAAAAAAATAAAGCTTTTAGCATGGAAAATGAAATTTAAAGAAAAAAAAAACCATGATTTAGATTCTGAAGACGTAATATTAACATTTAAAGTTATAAATTATTATTATTATTTTATGAAATTATTATCATTTACTTACCTATCAAAAGCGAAATTTTTGAGTTAGTTAGCAATCAAAATAGTGTTAGTTCACAAATAATCTGGAGTGGTATTCACTCTACTTTTTCATACCTTATATTGTTATAAACTTAATATATTTTAACGTGGGGGATAAGAGATATGTAACTAAACATTTATAAAATACTTTAAATGACAATTCAAAAGTTTTTTTAGAAAAAAGTTTGGAGGGGGGGGGTGCTGCCGACGCCCAATAATCCTTTCCTTTGAGTATTGTAGCTACATCCATAAACCTTTACTGTTTTTATTAAATTAAAAAATTATTTCAAATTGTTCAGAGAATTAACAGCCACATCCCTCTTTCAAACTCATTCGACTAATTTTGGATAACCCTGTATGTTTTCTGCAAGTCATATACGCACCAAAACGTGTATTTAAATTTAGCACAGAAAAAGAAAGAAAGAAAAAAAAAAAAAAAATGCAACTACAAATGCACTTTTTTATGACTTTGATTAGAGAAATTTCTAAGCACAACACTACATTATTATATCAGAAACCTTTTGTGCAGCTTTGTAAACGAAAAATACCTTTCATATTATATTCTATGTGAAACACATTTTTGTGTGTACAAAAAGCATATATAAATTTCATATCGTTTAGTACAGTTTTAAAATGTTAAACTGCACCTATCCGCAATTTCGCTCATAAACGCAACGTGTTTGAATATTTTTTAATATTCCTGTATTTGCACTATTTGTCCTATCAAGGAAAAGTTTCATTCATCGTTCCCATATGATACAGATTTAGAATATCGAGTTTCAAGTTTGAATTTTCTGCTAATATCTTTTTCTTGATTTATGCTGACAACACACACACGGACAGAGAGCGAGATACCAACTGACATACTAAGCTTGATTTTTCGGATTTAGGGAACCTTAAAACGTGAAAATATTTAAAAAACTCATTTTCGAAAATTCGACCCAAAAACAAAGCTTTCTCTGCCATACATGGGTAAAAGAAAGTAATAATAATATCAAATAATTTTCGAAGAAAACTGCTTTAGAGATTTCTTGGTTTACAACAGTCGTCAATCATGATATTTGAGGATTATAATGTTCGCTTAGAAACATTTTTAAAACATTCTGCTCAGGACATTATTCAACTGTGAAAACATCTCCCGATATTGCTGCCTGTTGCTAAGAAGAACAAAGACCGTCACGAACAGGCAGCCATAAGCATCACAATCCCATCGTGATTAAAATATATCTTATTCATAAATTATTCTCCAGAGACATTCACTTCGTGACTCAATGTGAAGTCACTGAGACCAATTTTCGAGACGATTCATATAGAACAGTATAAAAATCATTTCATAGTTAAAGTGTTAAAAGCACTAACTAAATACTGTTGTAAAAATTAATTTGCCCACGAATACTAAAGTTTTTGAACTGAGGTAAAAAGCGTCATCACCATTCCAGTGAATTATCTAGTTCTAGAATATAGTAGGATGAAACTCTTTCCCATATTACGGGATATTATTATAATTAGTGGAATGTGGTAAGACAAATCCGCGTTATAAATAGTAAAAAATGTAAAATAAAATCCTCTATCAATCATAAATTAAGAAACACTTTCCCAAATTTGTGGGGAAAGTTGGGGTATCACTCTACGGTCTTTTTTTTTTTTTTTTTTTTTTTTTTTTACATGTAATCTCATTAGACTGGAACCTACGGCTTAATATGGATTCCGAACCACTACGAAGATTCATACTGGAACAAGAATTAGAACTCCTCACCTAGCAACCGAAGACTAACGATTCGGCGCTAATCATTCGGCTATCAAATGCCATAGTGGGAATATAATAATGTCACATGATTAAAATGATTCCTAATTCAGTAAAATAATAATCTGACAATATACGCCGTGAGAAAAAAAAGTATTCTGAAATATTCATTCCACTAAAAATTAAAAATGAAACTATGCTATATTAGTTTCATTTCATTTACGTTTACTATATTTCCTCTGAAGTTATTCCTCCTTTGGTCAGGAAACAATATGACTGTCATCCGGGGGAGACAAAGCATCCTGCGTGATATCCTCACAATACATCGTGATTTGGAAACATAATCGCCGCGGATCACGGGATGTTGCCAGATTAGGAAGAGTATGCGACACAATCCTACTAACAAAAAGTCTCGAACGGGACAGCGAAAATTTGTAAAAAACGCAGTGAAAAATATTCCGCATTCCAACACGTAGAATATCACGTTAGCGGAGGTAGTTGGGATGCTGAGCATTTATCACAAGGAATTTTGTGTAAATGAATTTTCGTAGCAATATTTAGAGAGTGATGGACTTACAAAAACCTTTTCTTAAAAAAAAAAAAAAAAAAAAATATATATATATATATATATATATATTGTTTTAAAGTTGTGAAAATTTCCATACGTAATGCATTGATATATAACAATATTATTAAATTTTCTGGGAAACCATTTAAAATTTTTAACAGTAATAATTTTCGAAATTTATTTTATTTTTATTTTATTTTATTTTATTTTATTTATTTATTTATTTATTTATATTTTTTTTGGAGGGGGGGGGGCGGTGTTTAAATGGCACCTTGCTTTTTATTTATTTATTTATTTATTTATTTTTTTCGATTTTACATTAGTCTAGTTTAACAGTAGAGTAAGTGCACCAGTGATTGACACTTTTAGAACAATCTCTGATGTTTTTAATGTTCTAGTCACCAGAAAATATTTTTAGAAATTTTAAGTTAGTACATATGGTATAAAAGACATTCAGAACCACATATATGTTAAAATATATACATTTGATAACAATTATTTTTTTTTATGCATTTTTATTTGACACCCACTCAATGTTCCAGTAATTGACACTGCCAGTTTTTCATTTTATCAGTAATTGGCATCCTATGTTCCAGTGTTTGACACTGCTAGTTATTCATTTTACCAGTTATTAGCCCCCTATGCTCCAGTGTTTGACATAAAATGTTAACATTCTTATATGTAAAATATATTATTTTATTATTTTTCTTATTTATTAATTATTTCGGGATAGATGTTAATTACTGGAGCATGCCAATCACTGGATCACCTGCCCTATATCCCGAATATTTAGGTTTTAGTTTTTAATTAACTGGATAAGATTATTTTATTATTATTATTATTATTATTTTATTTTTTTATGTATTTATGTATGAATGCTGAAATTTCATAGAAACTTTTTATTGTAAAACATAAAATCTCTATATATTATTAAAAAAAAAAAAAAAAAAAAAAAAAATACTGCACCTGGAGTCAAATTTGTTTGTCTGCGACCGCGTTTCCTCGCGGAAAGGCAGAGTTCTCCGCGTCATGAGGGATGTCAATGTGTGCGGAATACTCCAAGGTAGACATTTCAGTCAGTTAGAAATTTCCATTTTAATTAACGAAGTTATTAAATTTTAATAATTAATTTAAAAGTTATTTATATTTAATAATTTAAAACGTCGGGTTTATAAAAGTACTGTATTTGCCCTTTTACAAAATGTTCTTTCAATCTTATGACGTCATTTTCCACAGAAAAATTAAAATCGATCATGGTGAATAATAATAATAATAATAAATGTCTATCTTTTTTTTAACACCACTTTTAGAAAATTAATTTTCTTACTGGCAATTTCTTATGTTGTTTATATATATATTGTGTATGCTCTTTTCTTTTTTGTGAGTAAGGAAATAATGTCGTGTCTGTATAATTGACTGTGTTTCTTTTTGTCTTTAAAGTGTATTTATATTTTTTTATTTAAAAACATATTTTAAAATACTTAGATATATTTTGGCATAAAAAATATTTTAGGTATTCAAATTCAGACTCATTTATAAATGACAGAATCTTCTAATTTAGCATTGATAATTTTTTAGCATTGCAGAATTAGACATTTCTATGACACATTTCATATTTCTAATTATGACAAGAAGAAAATGTCATCACTTAAAACTCTTATTAACAATCGAGTAGATTTTATCCTTCGTTATTTTAAGAAGTAGGTGGGGGAAAATTAAAAATTGAAGCTGTATGGAATTTTTCCAAATTAAAATAATAATAATAATAATAAACTTTTTTCTTTTCATATATTTTCGAATGTGTAAATTTATTATCCAGCTGTATATTGAAAATATAGAGAGAGTATTAAATAATGCCTAAATTAACTAAAAAATTGAATAGTAAATGTACAGGCATTAAAAAAAATAAGTACTAGATTTTTTTTTTTTTTTTTTTTTTTAACAATCAATTATACCAAAAACTTTATCGTCAAATAGTTACAAAAATTTTAAAGTCGCCAAGGGTGTTATATACTAAAGCTTTAACACAAATTGTCTAGATAGTACGAATTTCTTTCTGTTCTAATCTTTCTTTTCTATTCTTCTCTTTCTATTCTTTCTTTCTGACTTTCTCTTACTCTGCTCTATAAAGATAGTCTGTTGATTAAAAGACACGATAACAAGTACTGTAGAACCTAATTTAAAAACAATTTAAAATAATTGTAAAATCAGTTTTATTTGACACATAATTCTTTGTGAAGGGGGCCTCAAATTCCCGTTCAAAAATATAGTACCTACATTTATAAAGAATTTAACGATATTATTACTTTCAAAGTTTATTCCAAATTAGACAACTTTTACTCGCAACACTCCTTCATTAATACTTACCTATCTTGATCAAATTGTTCAAGTGAGAATCTCATATGAACTTCAAAATATAAATTTGAATTTCTTGCAATTATTTGTTTTTAAGTTATACTGATAACACACATAACTGCTAGCAACATAACTTTTTTATTCACAGCACTTCAAAATACGATATAATACAAAAAATCATAGTTGAAAACTGAATTGCAAAAACTACTTTGTATACCGTATGGATATGAAAAATTAATTTTCATTCCTGAATAGTTTCGTCGACATGGTTTTAGTCGACATTGTAAAATGTAGAAAAGCGCCTCTGGCAATTACATTCAATAGAAAAGAACGCTTCTGCTTAATTTTGAATGTCCTTACACATTGTGTATAAGTTATATACACACCACATTGTATACTTAAATTTAGTTCTTTATGAAAACTTATAAAGTTATATCAAATTGCATTTCCAGCAATTTCCCAGTATAACTCCAATAATCAAATTCTTTTAGCCCTATAAACGAACGATTAATGATTTCCATATCATATTCTAAATAAAACATGCTTTTATGCACCTAAAGAATATATTTTCATTTCGTGTTGTTTAGTGCAGTCTATGGATATTAAACTTTATCTACCAGAAATTTCGTCCATAGACATAATATATTTGGATTCTTTTGAAAGTCCCTGTACACGAACCATTTGCTGAATCTCAACGAAGAGTTTAGTGTAGTACCCTATATAATATAGATTTAGAATATCGACTTTGGACTTCCTGGTAGTATTTGTGCTTGAGATATTCTGATAACAGACACACACACACAGACCAACCACTAAAAACTGTTTATTTATTTATTTATTTATTTATTCAGGGGACGTCAAAACATGTCAATATAACAAAAATTCACTTTCGAAAAGTTTACTCTAAAACAATACATTCTACTATATGTGGGTAAGAGAAAGTAAAATGTTATTTTTTAACCAATGAATCTACAAAGTCATATTCAAATATGTTTAGAATATATTATTAAACTAGATTAATGTAAAGTAGAAGGAGAAAATTGAAAATTAGCATAATTTTTCTTTTTTGTTTTTCTTTCTTTCTTTCTTTTTTCTTATATATATATATTAATTAGTCTTTAATTCAATTTTTTTTATTTCAATTGTTTTCCAAACACTTTAATATATTTAATACTACTATTAATATATTTAGATTATTTCAATGTATACATATGCAATTTTTTAAATTCTAAAAGGCAGTAATTTACAGAACAGATTTATAATGTCTAACCTCTCTCCCACTTTAAGCCAAGCTAATCCAAATTAAAAAAAAATCAATTTTAAAAAATTCAAAAAGTACCGAAGTAATTGGTGGAGAAAGACAGATACTCAAATATTTAAAACTGAACGAGGCGGAAGGTTTTAGTCTTAGGTGTACAATTGTGTAAGCAAACATCTTAATTTGCAAAAACACACAACAATTGTTTAGTTTGAAATAATTTTAGAACAGCCCTTCATCAAGCAAGAAAGAAAAAAAAGTAGCCTATTTTTTTCTTTTTTTCGCTCTTGTTTAAATTTAATGTTATCCTAACTGTAAATTTCTATAACCATTTCAAGCATATATATACATATATAAGAAAAAAAATGTTCCGGTAAACACTCAATTGTCATAACAATTTTATTCTAACTAGGTAGAAACTCGCATCATTAATTTAACAGTGCTCATCTCAGACAATTATGTATTCCCTTCGAAACCAACTCAGTGTCACAACTTTTTAATACATGTATGAAAATAAATAAATAAATAAAATAAAATAAATCAATCTCAAATTTGAAAATTATTTAATCAAATGTCACACGAGTCACAAAATTATATGATGATAATAATAATAATAATTTTAGAAAATTAAACAGCAGAATTGTTATTGTTTTGCTATTGCTATAGCTTACCTTGCCTTATACCATGAAGTTAGAGAAGCTAGAGCCCCTCTATTAATATTCCGTAGTATATTCAATTCCACTTTTTTTTTTTTTTTTTTTTACACACCTCCAAATGTAGTTACTATTAAATAAGAAGAAATATACTCTCTAAAAATACTGCTGTGAATAAAAAGGGGACAAATAGTACTACGGAATATTAATTAGGATGTTGGCAGGTATACTTACCTTACCTTACCTTATACATAGCTTCTTTACCTTAGCTGCAGTTATACCTTATCTTTCTATGTTATACTCTAAAGTAATGGGAAAACTATTCAACTAGATTTATATTTATGTGAAATTCTCTGAAGCAATGAAAAAACAATTTTATTATTTAATTTTCAAAAATTGAATTTCGAAATTTTGTGACAAATTTTACATTTTATTGAATGGCTTACGATTGAATATATATTTAGTTAGAAAACGACCAGAAACTGGTTAAAAAGCGATATTTTATAACAAAAAATCATGAGGCAACTCTGCTCTACATTTCAACAAAGTGTTTTTCTGCGACCTTGAATGAGCTTGAGTGCTGCTAAAATAAAAGTTTCCTTGAATTCTTTAGCTGGTCGGGCAATGTCTACGTAACAGGTGTTTCCAGCAGGTGCGAAACTAGTATCGAAATGATATCTGTAGCTGTGTAATGATTAGTTCACATGTATAACTGAACTAATCGACGAGTTAACTCGTCCCTTCTGCTTTTCATTTCAATTTATTATTATTATTAATTTTCTTTTTCCCATAATTTAATACTGTCTTATCTTTTCAAGACGAATTTGATAGGTTGTAAATTATTGAATTGATATTTTCAGTTGAAATAGACCAAATATATTATGCATAGTTCTTATCGGTATGTATTCAAGTTACATTTAATGGCTTTTGTGTAGTTACGTAAATTTAAATAATAATAATGACAAAAAGAACTAAATAAGTAAACTAATTGACTAGAATTTTGTTATCTGAAACAGCTAAAATATATTAAAAATATGTGGAAAATCACAGTCCTTTTCTTTCTTTTTAATGTTTTTTAATATTTTTAAGAATTATCTTTCTCTATTTTTCTGACTGTATGGTTTATAAAGATTGAAAATCGATTAAAAAAAAAAAAAAAACTCGTTTTATACGGTCTGCAGCAGAATTATTGAAGCACACATCCCCATTTTTGATATATTTTTTTCCAGTTTGATCATTAATTTTTATTATCAACTTATTTTTTTATAAACAACATAAGTCTAAGATCATGACTCGACAAATATTTATTAACAAAACAGCATTAGGTGCGCATCTTTTAAATAGAAATTATTGCACGCGCTTCAGTAATTTTGCTGTCAACTATAGAAGACGAAATATCTATTTCAAGAAAATTCTAGACAGAAAGAGGAAATTACAGCAATCTGTTATTACTATTAAATAAAGGATAATAGTGTAATCCAAAAAAAAAAAAAAGGAAAAACTTTGTAGAACATAACTACAAAGCTTTATAACTACAGCGTGAACTGAGTTTCGAACTAATGCAGGTACTGGTTGATGTACTAATTCTACAACCAATGTAAATTCTACAATTCTGAGTATTGATATATTTTTGGAGAGAGAAATGAGCTTCATCTGTCCACAAAATTTTCCATGGTCATTCATTGTGCACTTGCATGCAGCAAGAACTTCTAGAGCAAAAGTTTCTGTTACTGGCAGTTCATCAAGAAACAACTCTTGAACATGGATTAGTATAAAAAACAATACAGGATGTGTATCGAACACTGTAAATACAAGTGTCTGAAATTCAGACACAATTGTGTCTGAAACGGGTGTTCAATTTTAAGATGCTAAAAAGTGTCTTAAAAGGCTTAAAAGGCACATCGTTTCACACTCGAAACGTCTGAAATTCCGCCATCTTTGATCCTGTCTACAGTGAATATTTTTCATAAGTAAATAAATAAAAAGATGCGTTTTATACTGTTTACCTGTGAAAAATAGATTTTAGAATCTCCTAGAGCATAAAAAAAAATATATTAATAATTTTTACAAAAATATTCCCCGCTGCCAACGGCGGGAATCGAACTGACAACCAACGGATTCAAAGTCGAGCGACTTCCCAATCAAGCCATCGGTGCTCACGCTGTACTTTGCTTGTATAACGAAATATATTCTAGTATCCGTAAAACAAATTGAAGTTTTATGTCTTTGCAATATAACTGTTCATAAGAAGTAAAGCTTAATACATATTACCTTAAATTTCATGTGTAGAGGTTTAGAGTTTTTTTTTTTTTTTTTTTTTTGTAAAATGCGTAATCTTATATATTAAAAAAATTTATGAAAACTAAAGTCAGTCCGTCTGGCCGTTCTATCCGGCCGATTTCCTTCATTTTTTTTTTTTTTTTAATGAAAGGTATTTAGACACAGATATGTCATCAATCATTGAAATTTACTCAACTCCCACCTTACTCAAGTTATACTCAAACGCGATTCTTCCCTGTACATTTCTTATGGGACACATTCACTCAAGCAATTCGAATTCTCATAGCTCCTCTTCTGATGAATGGATCTTGATCGTTTCACTCTCAGAACACTCAGTGGATCAAGCTCTTTCTTTTGAGCTATTAACTGGTTAAATTCGTTGAGTTTGAGGAAAGTTATGCGTGCACAATCAACTTTACATTCAATTTTTTCAAGATTTTCCTTCACTCAAACCTCTATAACTAGAGTTCTAATTAACGTAGGCTGTTGACACAAGTCTAAGAACACTCAGTGGATCAAGCTCTTTCTTTTGAGCTATTAACTGCTTAAATTCGTTGAGTTTGAGGAATGTTATGCGTGCAGAATCAACTTTACATTAAATTTTTTCAAGATTTTTTCAAGATTTTCCTTCACTCAAACCTCTATAACTAGGTGTAAAAACTTGGTTGAGGTGTCTAAAAAAGGCTCGGTCTGTAGATATGTTATGAAAAGAGAAAAATAAAAAAAAGTCGAACGGTTCCCCCCCCTGGGGGGGCAGGGGTTAAAAACACGTTTACGAGCTTAACTCAGCTCCAAATTACTTTACAGTGAAGAAATTGTACATATAGGGACTAGAGTCGAATACTAAAAAATCACTTTCTGCGAATTTGGAATTTTCGATTTTGAATTGGGGAAAAGGGGGAAAAATAGATTTAGAGGTGGGGGGAAGGGGGGAAAGGGGGAAATTAGTTTGAGAGGAAAACCCGTTCCAGACCCACACATGTAGCCCCTCATTTTAAAGGTCTTGAAATTTCATGTCGATTGGCGGTGTTTGTATACAATATACTGCGCCCCTTGGTGGGGAAAAATGGAACTAGGTGATTTTGTTATTGAGCCTATCATGTTACACCTTATTTTAAAGGTATTGGTATTTCCTGACCGTTGGTGATTTTGTACAGAACACGCTGCACCCCCTGGCGGTGGAAAGTGCCAAGGGCGTATCCAGAAAAAAATTTCGGAGGGGGCCGAACTTTCACTAGAGCGTGTGCGCTAAAGTTTGTACCCCCCCCCCCCAATCACCTTAACTTTAGGAAAAATATAAGTTATTACCTTAAGCTTCGTATCTAGGCATAGTAAAATGGTTATGCGCTATAAATAAGATCAGTTACAACGCCGCATGTCGGTAAACAATGGAATTAATGTTCCTAAAATCGGAAATGGCAAGAGAAGATTTAAAGATAATAATAATTCTAAAAAGTGCCTTGGGTCTAAAACTGATGGAACTAGTCCTTTAAAATGTATAAGTCTCTGCTAGAGAGTTCTTTAATCCGTGATGTTGTAAACCACTGACAAAAGGAGAAAATCACCAAAAACTGGACTCATGGTAGTCCGGTTAATAAGGAGTCGAGCTCGTAATTGAAGGATTGAGTGATCGATACTGGAGCCATCCAACTATTGTCATGTAGATTAATGGTATCAGTTGCACGTAAATCCGTTGTGTCCTCCATGTTTTGTAAATATAATAGCTCAGGTATACTGAAATTGGGGAAACGTCTTCTCCGTGGAGGTTTTAAATTGTGATGGTACGATTCCGGATTACCCTAGAAATGAATTCTAGACCGTTGCTATGCTATCTGTCTAGCTTTAGTGCAATGTTAAGTCCATTCAAATTTGACATACCAAAAACTGGCTGACGTCGCAATTCAGTGGTACGGCGCATGATTTATGTGCCATGCACAACCATGTTTCAAATACTTTTCGTTTTTTTTTTTTTAGATATAGCTTCTTTTTAATACAGCCGAGATATATCTTTTCCGTAAAAAGGGAAATCTAGTGCAGCTACGCTATCTGCTGGGCGATATACCCAAAAATATAATTAAAAAAATTATATCTAAGTTTCCAAAAATTGTCTTATGGTGTTCAATGCATCTAAAAACATGTAAATACATTGAAAACTGGTCTAAAAGTTTCCGAATCTAATACTTTTTTCTCTTGTTTTGTATGTAGAAGAAAATAATATATACATGTGGTTTTCTAGTTTGATAATATTGCTTGCTTTAGATCATATTATCGGAAACATGAGGACCTGTCTGCTAGCGTCCACTAAACCTAGGCATATTACATGTCTATGTTTAGCGAAAACATTGAGGTCTTCTTATATGGCTTACTGTTTATCGTGTCTTCTACAGACCCTGGGGCCATGGTTATACGCATTGTAGTTGCTGAAAATCTTCTGGCATGGCGTACGTATCGAACTATCTAGCATTTCTATATGTACACAGGATGTGTATCAACCAGGTGTCTCATGTGACACAGCGTATCTTCAACTGTGGCTGCACGTCATTATTGGTTATCGTTTGGAAAGTGAACAGTGAAACGATGGCCCATCATCGCGTTCTACATCAGACACAGATATGTCTGCTTTGTGACAATCGTAACAAAGAAGTTTACATAACGTGTTGGTTTTTTAAGGCCTGTCAGAGCAGTAGATAGCACAGCCACTTATTCTACTTGCATCGCAGCTCACACCCACTTTTGTTTTACGACCGTCTTAGATCTCTTCAGATGTTTGTCGAACTCAGGGAGCCTTAGAAAGGAATGAAGGAAGGAAGGCATACTACGGAATGGAATGTATACTACGTGCATAACTAACAAAACCAGAAGTTCCGTATGCAACTGTGATCATTGTTAATGACGAAATCTTTTGTCTCACAAGGAATTAAAACGCTATTTCTGGCAAGAGAAGTGTTAAAAGAAAGGAGACACATTACAGTGTTCAACAATAAGTACCATAAAGTTCTCTTTTTAGTATTTTTTACAAAAAGCTAATATGCATTTCGGTAATTTGGACTTTACAAGACAGAAAATTGCTGATAAATAAGGTTTCACAAGCAAACAAATTAACAACACAAAAAAGATATTGTGGAGAAAAAATTCATTTTTTTTACATTTTTTTTTTTTTTTCTGGTCAGTAGAACATGAAAAAAGTAATCTCAGAAAATTTCGGGGGGGGGGGGGGGGGGGGGGGCTCGAGCCCCCAGAGCCCCCCCCCCCTGGATACGTCCCTGGAAAGTGCAACTAAATGATTTTGCAGTTGACACCACCGCGTGACACCTTATTTGAAAGGTCTTGGAAATTCAAGGCGATTGTTGATAAAGGTCTTGAAATTTCATGTTGATTGGGGATGTTTGTATACAATATAGTGCGCCCCCTGGTGGTTAAAAATGGAACTAGGTGATTTTGCAGTAGACCCTATCATGTTACAACCTATTTTAAAGGTCTTGATATTTCCTGACCGTTGGTGTTGCTCGTATAGAACACGCTGTGCCCCCTGGTGGTGGAAAGTGTAATTAAAGGATTTTGCAGTTGACACCACCATGTGACACCTTATTTGAAAGGTCTTGGAAATTCAAGGAGATTGATGATATTCGTATACAACATACTGCGCTCCCTGGTGGAGGAAAGTGGATTTTGCAGTGCGTGCGTAGCATGCCTGCTATACGGTGCTGCAGCCACAGGCAGCGGTAACACGAGTCAGAGGTTCGTTCGGTTCAAGGTTAATTTTTGAGAATTTTTTCATGTTATTAGCGGCCTGCATATACGTGCCGCAGGAACTGGGTCACAAACCCGAGTTCCGTTCGGTCTGAAATATTTTTTTTTTTGTTACAAATGATTTTTTTTTTTTTTTTTTTTTTTTTTACAAGGCAGAGTTTCGTTCGGTTCGAGGTAATTTTTTTTTTTTTTTGCTACAGCTGATTATTTTTTTTCGCAATGCTTTTATTCAAAAATAGAAATTCAAACAAAATCGAGTTAAAGATATAAAATCATACAAATTTAAGGTTCATTTAAGGTTATTATCACGGGCCCGTGCATTGCCGGGTGGGTTCTTTCGGTTCCAGGTTTAATTTTTGGGAATTTTTTTATGTTGTTAGCGGCCCGTGTATGCGCTGCGCAAGCACCGGGGTCACAAGGCGGAGTTTCGTTCGGTTCAAGGTAATTGTTTTGTTACAGATGATTATTTCTTTCCTGATGCTTTCATTTAAAAACAGAAATTCAAATAAAATCCAGTTAAAGGTATAAAATAATACAAATTTAAGGTTCATTTAAGGTATCATGGGCCAGGGCAACGCCGGACGGGTCAGCTAACATATAGTCTTAGTATTAAACGAAATAGAAAATGAAAGATAGCATCTGTTTATTTGGAGTACTTTGTAGAAAGTGATGTCATATATAGTATTTCTATTTATAAGCATTTTTCAGACTTTCTTTTAAGCGAAATGTAATGTAGTAAATTATATTAGATGTTTTAACTTGAAGTACATTTAAATAATGATGCGATGATTTTTGAAACATTACGGAAAATAAAGTGTCCGTCGAATTCGACGGGTTCCAGCTAGTAAATATGAAAAAATAGTAGCCTATGGATTTTAAACGATTTTTTTTAACTGGTATTTGCAAGAAAACAAACTATATACATGAAACAAACAAACAAAAATGCACTTTTACATTTTGAAGTGCAGGGGAACATAAAAGGATTTTTAAAACGCGAAAAAAAAAAAAAAAAAATCCATTATGCACAAATTGTTTAAGATTGTTTAGCTACGAATTCGCTTTCTTAGCTACAAGTTACATGCTTCGTTTATCTTAATATTTTTTTGATTTATTACATGTGAGAATTTTAAATAAAAATTAACTTTGTTTTTTAATTTTTAACAGAATAAGATCCGTGTCTAAGTATTTTAAATAAGTTAACTACTTATATTACATAAAATAATGTCAAATTTATTTGTTTAAAAAAATGTTAAAACAGGATATGCATGCTGCTTAAAGTAGATTCCATATGGAAAATTTTTTAAGTAATACAAATATCTGAATTTTTAAGTGCCTGAAATTTGTAATGTCTGAATTTTTAAGTGCCTAAATTATAAAATGTCTGAAATTTTATGTGTCTTAAAATGTTATATGTCTTAATTTCAGACATATCAACCTTATTCAGACACTTATCTCAGCTCATTTATAAAAAATACACTTAAGATGTCTTAATTTAAGACAGCACATGCGTCTGAAATTTTTCATGCGTAAGTGTTTCAGACATTTATGTGTCTGAATTGACATTTCGAACACATTTCTGTCTGAATTTAAGACGCTTCTATTTACAGTGAACAATTTTAGGCACCGTATTTACAAGCATATCCAAAGTTTGGTCAATTAACTCGTGCATTGCACGTTTGCATTGCACAGCTCGTCTCTTCGTGGAATGCTATGACCACATCTTCTATTGACGTCGAAGCAATTGGTTTCCTCCCTCTGCCAGACTTCACTTCAAAATAACTTCGAATTCTTAAATTATTTTCTTCAGATCCTTGGCAGACATCAGACCACTGCCTTTTTTCATATTCTTTGCTGTTAGGAGCTTCCCTAGAGCTGCTGGTGCACAGAGTCACAGTTCTTGAAGGGAGCTTCACTGACAGAGCGTAATCCTTCCTTGAAAAAGACATGGCAAGCTCCTCAAATGCAATATGAGGAAGAAAGACACCACGCTATATACCCCACATTTTTATGACAAAATTGTGCGCATGACACGTCTTTTATTTTGCAAGCTTAAACCGCCATTTATTGCTAAAATTTTATAACTTTTTTTCCCCTCTCTTTTGTCATACCATTTTCCCTTTATTCTAGTATATTTATTCCAAATTTCAAGTCTTTCTGAGCAGTGGTTCCTTTTTTAGAGTTTTTTGAAAGTTAAACATTAATTATTATCATTCTATACTTTCAGAAAAGTAAATGTGGTTAAAGCGTCTTAATTGCTATTTACCAGAAGCTTAACTTTTCATTTCCCGTTCGTAACTTTCTTTGATTTGAAAATGATACGGCGACTGGATTTACTGAAATTCATGACTTCGAATTTTTTCAGGAGACTAAAATTCGGACAAATGCGGAGCAGTGTGGCGGAATCAATTACATTGACGAGAAGTATGATTTAATAGATATGAAAACTTTTCCAAAAATCAGATAAAGTTAGATTCGGACAAGGGAAGCTTGTTTACATGCTACTACAGCGAATGATGAGCGACACCTGAAGCCATTGACATAGCAAAAGGGAGCTACAGGGCCCAAAGCTCTTTCCAAGTATTTTGAAATTAAATGAATTTTAATTTTCGTCATTGAAATAAAGTAGGAAGTCAATCTCATCCTCCCGCAAGCCATGTTAACCTCCTGGAGTTAACAACTCATTGACACAAAAACTCAGTGCTATCAAAAGTTAAGACTGTTTCTTTAGAGCATCAGAAGTATTTTATCTTCGAATATAAATACGTGTGGAGCTATTTGAATAATCCACGGATGAACACAGATAAACCTTTATTCTACAGTGCACCAGACAACACAAAACAAAACTAAAACTTTGAACAGAATATCCACAACAGAGACGGTACACCCGGAACGAATCAGAATGAATGAGTTCGATGAAAGTCATGAATGAGTCCCATACACTACACCCTTCCCCCCTCAAGATGCAGCACAAAGTCTTCCAAATACTTAGGATGTGATGTTTATCTTCCAGAACGGCGAACACCAGGCAAGTGGGAGGACACTGAAGAACGACTTTGAGATTGTACAATACCAGACGTTGGAAAATCACTAGGAGAGGGTACTGGATCAGAAGTAGTTACAACAGAATCCTCATCGGCTCCATCCGCTAGACACGGAGTGGCCAGCTCTCTTGGATATTGATTATCTAGAACAGGAGGATGGTCATCTTGATAGGTCCCATTGGATGGACCTGGGCTTGAAACATCTCTCAGATTTGGACAATCTGGAGCAGGAGGATGGTTATCAATTCGACCTCGAATTTGGTCGACATGTCTCTGTACAACTGTTTCATCTGGGCATTGGGTCTTGTAGGACAGAGGACTGGTGGTCTTTGTGATTACTGCGGGTACCCAAGGAGCACCTGAAGAATAATTTCGAATATACACAGGATCACATTCATCAAAAGAGGGCACACGCTTATGTGCTTCTGAATCAGCTTGAAGCTCTTTCTTAAGAGACATGGTCTTATTTAAATCTGGATGCAGTTTATCTAAGAGAGAAGTCAAACGCCCGTTCATGAGAAATTCTGCAGGCGATTTACTTGTCACAGTAGAAGGCAAAGTATGCTGTGTGAATAAAAATCTAGCCAAACGGACTTTCCATTTGCCAAAAACAATACGCTACAATGTATGTTTAGTGGTAGCCACCATACGTTCCGCCTGCCCATTCGAAGATGGATAATAGGGGGCAACAAAGATTTGTCGAATTTGGTTCTTCTTCAAAAATGTGGAAGATTCTGAAGATCTAAATGTGGTGGCATTATCAGATACTATAGCATCTGGCAATCCATGAGTAGTAAATAAAAAGCAGAGATTATCAATTGCTACAGATGTGGACATAGAAGAAACTGGTAAAACTTCCAACCATTTGGAGTGTGAATCCACCACAGTAAAAAATATTTGTCCTTGAAAAGGGCCGGCAAAGTCTATATATAGCCTAGACCACGATTTTTGAGTCCATTACCATGGATGAATTGGGGCTTTGGCAGGGCATTTCTGGTTTTCTTGACAGAGTATACAGGACTTCACACTTAGTTCTATATCATTATCCATTTTTGGCCACCACACATAACTGCGAGCTAAACTCTTCATACGCACCATACCAGGATGTTCATTATGGAGTAGTAAAAGAAAATCCTTCTGGAGACAGCTAGAAATTACTACCCTGTTTTCCACAGGACAAATCCTGATGAACTGTAATTTCATGTCGACGACAAAAATAAGGTTTGAATACCTCTTCAATCATTTTTGGAGGCCAACCATTTAAAGCCCACAATGAAACTCGTGATAGAATAGGTTCTTTTCTGGTAGCCGAAGCCAGTAATTTAGCACCAATTTGAGTGACAGGAGCAGTTTCAAGAAGTAACACATCATATAGTGAAGGAACTTCAAATTCAGGTGTGTTTTGTGGTAATCGACTGAGAGCATCTTCGAATATGAATATATGTGAAGCTATTTGAATAATCCATACGGATGAACACAGATAAACATTTATTCTACAAGTACACCAGACAACACAAAACAAAACTAAAACTTAGAACAGAATATCCACAACAGAGCCGATACACCCGGAACGAATCAGATATTTCTGGTTTTCTTGACAGAGTATACTGGACTTCACACTTAGTTCTATATCATTATCCATTTTTGGCCACCACACATAACTGCGAGCTAAACTCTTCATACGCAACATACCACGATGTTCATTATGAGTAGTTCATTATGTAGTAAAATGACATCCTTCTGGAGACAGCTAGAAATTACTACTCTGCTTCCCCACAGCATACAATCTTGATGAACTGTAATTTCATGTCGACGACAAAAATAAGGTTTGAATACCTTATCATGCAACCAACCACTCCTAAGTTTATTTTATGCAACCAACCAACCTTGGAAGCCGCCGTGAGCGGGAGAAGGTATTTTCGCAGAGAGAGACTTTGGCCTTCGGCCTGAAACGTAGGGTGCAATTGGCGCGTCCGAGTCACGGATTTATTCCGTTGGTTTATTCTTATTATTACATGAGTACATGGGTACTCATTTGTATATAAATTTCTCATATGTATATATTCATCTTCATGTTTGATTTAATATTAATTAATTAAAGAGCTAATTTTATACAAGAGGAAATTTTCTGTTCTCAAGTGTCAACACTCGGTACATCACAGCACGCTCTCTTACGAGAACCAGAGTATAGTGTTCTCAGAAAGGATAAAATAAATTCCATGGACGCAGTATATAAAGGTAAGAAATTCATGTTATTCTATGGTGATAGGAATTAACATTTTAAATAGCAATGTTTAAAAGTGTTACGAAGGCCGATCTACTTGCCGTTTTGCAAGAGATAGGGGAACAAGCTGACTCTAATTTAAAGGTAGTGGAATTAAAAGATTTATTGTTAAAATCTAAAGAATACATTAAAGATAAAGAATTTGTGAGTGAATTTTTAGCAACCACAGTTGCGCAAAGAAAGGAATCGGAAGAAATAAATCGTTTGAGTTTGTTAAAGCAAACCGAAAGTAACGATGATGTGTTGCATAATTCTAGTAACTCAGAAAATACATTATCATTAGATAAGCTTTTGAAAGCTATATTAACTTTGGTAATACCAGTACCTAAAAAGAATGAACCATGGAATCTTTTTTTCGATTCCATTGAAAGAGCTTTTAACGGCCTTCTTCACTCACCGTCGCCGGAAGCCCGAGCCAGTGTTATTTAATGGGGAAATTTTCTTTACAAATAACTTATTAACTAATACATATTTTTAAATTCTGTTTTCACATTCAGAAAATTCCCAGCTGTTAAATTGACGGACCTTTTTTAAAAATGTAGTTTTTTTAATTTTTAATATTTTATTTCGAAATTGCAAAATGAAAAAAAATCACATATTCAAAATTCGTATTTTGCAGCTTCAAAATAAAATATAAAAAATTAAAAAAATAATATTTTAGAAAAGGTGCGTCAATTTAACAGCTTGGAACTTTCAGAATGTGAAAACAGAATTTAAAAATATGTATTAGTTAATAAGTTATTTGTAAAGAAAAATTTCCCATAGAAAAACATTAGTTTCGGCTTCCGGCGGCGGTGAGTGAAGAGGGCCCTTAAGCATAAAAATGTACCTAAAGAATAAAAAACGGAGATTTTACTGAAAGTAATTGGCGATAAAGCCGCGAATATTCTGATTTATGTAAGCGAAGAAGAATTAAAGAACTATGAGAAAATTAAGTCATTAATTCTAAAAGAATATGATCCATCCCCTTTCACTTGTTTAGAAAATTTTAAGAAAGCTACAAGAATATCTGGGGAGACACACCAGCAGTTTGCTTCTCGTTTAAGGTCCAGTTGGCTCCATTATTGTAAAATTCGAAATGTAAATGATTTTGAGTCGTTAGTAGATTTGATTATATCTGATAAAATATTTGAAAATCTAGATAAGGATCTGGCAATGCATGCTGCAGTCACACAGGGTGAAGATTGGTTACGCCCAGAACAATTAGCTAAGACGTGTGATATATATTTCACTGCTAAAGGTAGATCATTTGAGGAAACAAAATATGAAAAACGCGTCTATCGCAGTGGCGGCTCGTGGCAGGAGCTGCAGAGCTGCAGCCCCCCCAGAAATATTCGAAAAAATTATTTTATCAACTTTCAAAATATTTTGAAAATAAATATTATTATATTGTATATTATTATGCATATAGGAAAGCAGATTACTTCGTTATCATGAAAAATTATTAAAAAGCTGAGAAAAGTTAACCATTTTTAAACGCAATAGCACCTCGAAAATTCGTAAAGGGGCTGTTCATTCATGCAGCTCCCGAAAAAGGGGATTTCTTTAGGGAAAGAACATTTACAACCGCCCCTACTCGTTTTCCCTACCAGTTTCGACCATTTGGTTGGAGCTGCATCCGGTGCAGCTCCAATCTGATTAGGGATTTCGGTAATGCTGGAAAAGAACAATTTCCCTTTGTAATCTACGTTTTTTCTTCACTGTTTTCTTCACTGCGGTAATCGCTGTGCTTGAAGATTATTTATGTGTGAGAGGTAAAAAAATTTCGCATGAAGGTTATTAACGATTATATGAGAAAATAGAAGTCATTTTTATTTATTTTTCAAACAAATTTTTATTTTATATTACTCGTACATGGAAATTTCGCACGGTTTTTCGGTTTCTTGCTTTGCCAATGGCAGAAACGTTGAATAGACAGAATCACAATTTTTCTATAAATTTTGCCTTAAACATAATATTTAAAATTTATCAAGTGTTTAATCGCTTTGTTGATAAGGTTTTTATTATAATTATTATTATTATTATTATTTTTCACTTGTATATTAGTCACTAATGTTTTTCTATTTTGATGAGAAATATTAGCAGTCGAACCTTTCTTAAAAACACGAGATTACTAAATTTTTAATTTCTGACATATTTGTACAACGAAGTTGGAAAGCATTTATAACTTCGTTTCATCTGTCTTTCTATTTGAATGAGAACTTTCAGAAATATGCTCGGAGATTTAAGCATTTTAATATCCGTTCTTTAGATTGACCACACTATTTTTCCTATTAAAAATGGGGTATGTTTCGTTTACAGTTCATTTAGAGGAATGCACAAAAATTTCTTACACATTACATTTTATAAGAAAATTAATTTAAATACATTTTAGCAGTGTTATTCTGTTACAGAATCTAGGAAATTTATGTAAATCATTCTAATGCATAACAAACTTATCCATTTAGAAAATGTTGTATTTTTCATTTATACTTCTTTTACGAGGACACACAAAACATCCAGAATGCCTTGCTGGCTTGGGTAATATTTCAAACCAAATTAAACTGATATATTATTATTCAAGTCTTTTTAAATATATCTAAAGAAAATAGTGTTTTAACATTTGTAGATTTTTTTTTCTTTTTATGCACGGCAATACAGAAGATATCGGATACGTTCCTGACTATGTGCAGCAAATTTTGGAAATTCGTTTTTAATTATACTAAGGTTTCACATCTAAAGGAAATTTTAGTTTACTGTACCATGTGTGTAAAGTTCGCATTAAAAAAAAATAATAATAATAAAATGTTCGTAATGTTAGACAAGCATTTCATAATCTATGTGATGTGCAAGATTTTACGTCGATGTTAACTCTTTTAATTAATATTTCAAAGGATGTTCTAAATAAATTAATGAAACGCATCATTATAATTGCACTTTTAAGATACGAGCATTACATTACTATAATGTTTTGAGGTCTCTTGAGCTCATTTTTGTTATTTTTACAGTGTTATATGTATGGTGTGAATAAGTGTATATATGTGAGTGAATATCATAACATCTAAATGATCGATTGAACTCAAAGCTGGTAAGTATGTGAAAAGTCACCATCAAACGAGCTGTATAGAATTTGATGGATGTGAGACTATATATTTCTGTTAGAAGGACACAAAGAAAAATTATTTATCATTTTGATTAATGGACTTAAATTTATGAAGTGCGATTGCACCTAAATGTTTTATCCAATTGAGCTAAAAATTGGTAGGTAGGTTATAGGTAATCGTCACGCAATTTGTATAGTTTTGATGAGTACAGGATTTATAAATTTTTTTACAGAGACACAAAAAGAAATTCTTTATCATTATGGACTATAGATTCGAATTATTTGCAGTTATTATCGCAAGAACTGTACAGATCTAAATAAGTATGTAATCAAACTATTTATTATTTTTTTTATATAAATCATTGTGCGTATCTTTTTAATGAGCAAAAGTTGATTTACAAACATGTATGTATACTTCGTACCATCTTGGAGAAAATAATAGCATGCAGATGAAAAATATTTTGTTGAGGGAAAATTGATTATCATAAATAAATAAAGTTAACAAAATAAAATCTCCAGATTTTTTTTTTTTTTTTTTTTTTGTAATGAATGTCCAATAATATAAAATTTTAAATCTATGCTGTATCCTGTATTACTTTGCTTCTTGCTCAGTCTATGCATATAAAACCCGAAGCCCCCGATTAAAACAGATTATTTAGAAAATCATTTTCGCTTTTTTCTCAGATCTTACATAGACATGCAGCTATGCAGCCCCTCTGTAAAGGAATCTCACGAGCCGCTACTGGTCTATCGTGAAACAGTCACAGAAAACCATAAAAAATACGTCCCACCTCCACTGAGAAAATATTCTTCTAATAATGAGAGTAAATATTCTTTTAAGCGGGAGTGTTATATTTGCTCTGATATTTCTCATGTAGCTAAAGATTGTCCGAATCGTAGAAACAGATTCGATAAAATTAACAAACAAAGTGAGGAAATAAAAAAATCTAAAAGTAACGCACAAGCGACAGAGAAGAAATCTGTAGTGACCCACGTAATGTCGAAACATTTACAGAAATGTGGAAAATCGGAAAAACTTAATTTATACCCCTTACAAAAGGTTAATATTTATATCGCAGGTAAACAAGTTCCCTCAATTATTGATTCAGGTACTGAGATTTGTGTTCTAAATAGCACTCTAATAGCACACTAATTCCTGATCTTCATGTTGAAAGCAAAGGCAAAATTCTGTTAGAATCTGCATTTCGAGAAATAGTTGAGGCGAGATTAGCTGTAATTCCAGTCTATTATAAAAATCCTAACAGTTGTATATTTACACACGCGGATTCATTATTTGCAATAACTGACAAATTAAATGTTCCATGTTTAATCACTCCACACTTCTATGATACATTAGTAAATCAGAAAGAAATATTAAATGATTTGTCTATCCCAGAAAATTCTAATACGTTGGTGGCGCCGCCGAATATTTGTACGGCAGGAAATGAAAGTAATTTAAATGAGTCATCGCTGTTACATATCGAAAATGAATGTAGTAATCAAAAAATAATTTCGGGAGAGGAAAATACATTATTTAAGAGTGATGTTTTTTCGAGGTCAAACGAAATGCAAGGTTTGATTAAAAAAGAAACTAGTTCACATAATTACCCATCGCAATTGATAAATAAAAAAAACATTCTTGCTTCAATAAATAATAGCGATTCAGAGGCAGCTGTTTATTTGATTTCGAATAAAGAAAAAGTGATTAACTTGCCAAAGGATAATCAAATTGAAAATAGGGAACGGGAGAACGCACAAAACAATGTTAATAATTTATCTGATGCTAGTACGTTTAGGAAAAAGCAGCGAGAATGCTTATCGTTACAAACTGCTTTTAAAGAAGCGGAGTTAAAGAAAAATAATTATATTCTTAAAGGCGATTTATTATTCCATAAAAATAAAATATGTGGAGAAACAGTAGATCAATTGGTCTTACCTTTGAGTTATCGAGAAAGTGTTTTAAAATTAGCTCATGACTCAATCTTTGGGAATCACTTAGGCATGCGGAAAACAAAAGAGAGAATAAAACTATCATTTTATTGGCCTAACCTAATAAGAGATGTACAAAATTTCTGTAAAACTTGCGAAAAATGTCAGTTGAGGAGTCCGGAAAAAACGTCCGATAAAATACCTATAACGCCTGTGGTAGGTCCTCCTTATCCTTTTCATACAGTGAGTGTCGATTTAATTGGAGAGATTGCGCCGCCCTCAGGTAGAAAACATAAATATTGTCTTTGTCTAATTGACCAACATTCGAGATGGCCCGAAGTCATACCTTTAAGAAGCCTATCGGCTAAGGTAACGTGTGATAGAAACTTTTAGAAATATTTATGCGTACAGGAATCCCAGAAATGATATGTAGTGATCAAGGCACTAATTTTACGTCTCAATTAACACAAGAGTTTGAGAAAAGATTAGGAGTAAGTCCTCGTTTCTCAACTCCAGCTTACCCTGCCTCGAATGGGCTTGTTGAAAAATTTAACCGTGTATTTAAACAAATGCTTCATCATGTAATACGAACCGACCCTGTAAATTGGGATAGACACATTCCGTATTTACTTTTCGCGTATCGCGAAGTTCCTAACTTTACAACAGGAGTTTTTCCATTTAAGCTTATGTATGGGCGCGAAGCTAGAGGTCCATTAGCAGTATTAAAATCAACGTGGTCAGGAGAAATCCCTTTACCTCTCAATTTAAGTAATACAGCTGTAGATTACTTACAAGAATTAAAAATTAACTTAGAGAAAGCTGCCGATTTAGCATCTTTAACTACTGCGGAAAAGCAAGAAGCTTATGCTCATTATTTTAATCGTCGCAAAGAAATGAAAGAATTCAAGATTGGAGAATTAGTATACTTACTAATTTCGGATTCTACTAATAAATTGTATGCGAGATGGACAGGTCCTGCTGAGATTTTAGAAAGAATTAAACCTCACTCGTATAAAGTTAAGTTACCTGACAGTAATATACGACCCGTACATGTAAATAAGATAAGAAAATTCCATGTTAGAGCACAAACGGTAGGTGTAATTTTTGAAGATGACTGTGAATTCGGAGAAATCCCCCCAACCCCTATTAAAGAAAATAAAACTGACTTTGATGTGGACATTAGTCATTTAGGAAAGGAGAAACAAACAGAATTGCTCGAACTTTTGCATAAGCATGTACCATTATTTTCGGGTAAAGTTCAAGTTGCTAATGTTGGAGAACATAAAATTCGTCTAATGCCAGGTACTGAAAGAAAAAAGCCTTATGTGCATAGAATACCCGAATCACTTAAACCTGAAGTTGACAGACAAATAGAAGAATTAGAAACCTTAGGTCTTATTGAGCCGAGTGAAGCCGAAATAGCTTATCCAGTAGTGTGCGTAGCTAAGAAGGATGGAAGTGTACGATTATGTATCGATTTTCGTTTGCTCAATTCGGTAACCAAACCTTTTGATTACCGTATGGAGAACATTACAGACTTAATTAATGAAGTCGGTCGTGCACATGTTATTACTTGTTTAGATGTGTTAAAAGGATATTGGGAAATTCCCTTAGAAGAGAAAAGTCGTAATTTTACGTCTTTCAAGACACACCGTTCTCAATATCGCTGGAAGGTAATGCCCTTCGGATTACGAAATGCGGCTGCAAGTTTTCAGAAAATAATGAATGAAGCTCTGAATGAAAATCGCGAATATTGCAAAGCATATCTCGATGATATCGCGATTTTTTCTAATGATTGGAAATCGCATCTTATACATTTAGATGCAATTTTAACTAAGCTAACTGAACTAAGATTTACCGTAAATGTTAAAAAATGTGTATTGTGCAGATCAGAGATTAAATATCTAGGCCATGTAATAGGATCTGGACGACATCAACCTGATCCTGAAAAGTTACTTGCCATTGAAGATATTGAATCGCCGAAAACTAAAACAGCTTTAAAAAGCGCTCTTGGTCTTTTTAACTTTTATAGAAGTTACATTAAAGACTATGCTGAAATTGCCAAACCGTTGACCGATTTAACTAAAAAGAAGGTTCCGGAAAATTTTCCGTGGACACAGACGGAAGAGATAGCATTTCGACAACTTAAAGAAATGTTGTGCGAAGCTCCTAAACTTTATACTCCAGATCCAAATAAACCCTTTACCATTCAATGTGATGCCAGTTCCTATGGTGTCGGTGCGTGTCTTTCGCAAAGAGATAATGAAGGTAATCTACGTCCAATTAGTTTTATTAGTCAGAAGCTCACTAATGTACAGTGTAATTGGTCTACTATAGAACGTGAGGCCTATGCTGCAGTATGGTCTATAAAGAAATTTGAAAATTATGTTCTCGGAACTCGTATTGACATTATAACGGACCATAATCCTCTTGTTTATTTACAGAAAACTGCACCTCAATCTGCTAGACTCCAAAGATGGGCACTATCTTTACAAAGATATGATATTTACATATCGCATTGCCCTGGTGCAAAAGCAAAACTGAAAAACGCTGATGGATTGTCGAGACAATGCCAATAATAAGTTTTGTATTTACAAATAACTTTGGTTCTATTTAGTAATTTAGTTTTTTTGTGTGACTTTAGTGTTATAAATATTTGTTCCGGTATTATATCAAGACTTCTTTACGTCTGTTGTGAATTATCTATTTTATTTTTGCATTTATTTCTTGTGTTAAAATATCTATGCTTGTTCCGGTATTGTACCAAGACAACTGTATAATTCTGTACATCTGTTGTCAAGTATTTATTTGGCATTGTTTTTATTTTCATGTGTTTAAATATTTATGTGTCAGTTGGTTGCTAATAATTATCAGATTTTCATACGCTTGGCGTATCTCAATCTTACTTGGGAGGTGTCATGCAACCAACCACTCCTAAGTTTATTTTATGCAACCAACCAACCTTGGAAGCCGCCGTGAGCGGGAGAAGGTATTTTCGCAGAAGGTATTTACTTTGGCCTTCGGCCTGAAACGTAGGGTGCAATTGGCGCGTCCGAGTCACGGATTTATTCCGTTGGTTTATTCTTATTATTACATGAGTACATGGGTACTCATTTGTATATACATTTCTCATATGTATATATTCATCTTCATGTTTTATTTAATATTAATTAATTAAAGAGCTAATTTTATACAAGAGGAAATTTTCTGTTCTCAAGTGTCAACACTCGGTACATCACATACCTCTTCAATCATTTTTGGAGGCCAACCATTTAAAGCCCACAACGAAACTCGTGATAGAATAGGATCTTTTCTGGTAGCCGAAGCCAGCAGAATTTAGCACCAATTTGAGTGACAGGAGCAGTTTGAAAAAGTAACACATCAGATGGTGAAGGAACTTCAAATCTAGGTGTGTTTTGTGGTAATCGACTGAGAGCATCTTCGAATATGAATATATGTGAAGCTATTTGAATAATCGATATGGATGAACACAGATAAACATTTATTCTACAAGTACACCAGACAACACAAAACAAAACTAAAACTTAGAACAGAATATCCACAACAGAGTCGGTACACCCGAAACGAATCAGAATGAATGAGTTCGATGAAAGTCATGAATGAGTCCCATACACTACAAGAAGAAAAGATAACAAGTAACAAGCTAAAGAATCCGAAATACAGAAAACGTCATAGCACAGACAAAATGATAAAATTTAAATTGATGATATGAAATAGATTCAGCATAGGTGAATATATAACATACAACCTGCATATATTCTCAGATTGAACTTTGAAAGCTCCAAGGTATAAAGATGAAAGTCTCAGACTTCATGTCGAACCTTATATGCGGACATTTTTTTGTTATTGTTGTTGTATATTAATATAAGATCTCTTACAGCTACACTCTAAGGAGTGACTAACAAGCTATAACATTCAAAATCAACACGAACACGTCTGGATATTTGGGTGATATTTTGCAATGAGACTACTGCTTCTTTTGACTATCCGGGATCTATCTGAATCTCGCACTTATACAGTAAAACAGAACTTCCCGTGATGAAGTCTTGACATCTTCATCGTAGGAGACCACACACCATAATAAAAGTTATTCATCAATCACTCTTTTATTTTATGTCATATATTTATTTATGTATTGGAAAGGGAACATATACAAGTTATTCGTACCTTGGAGCATCTTTTCATCTGTCTATCTCGTGTAAAAAAAAAAAAAAAATCCTATATATGATGTGTTGGCAGATTTCCCAAGCTCAAATAGGGCAACTCTTGTCCCACTGAGGATAAAAGATTCCGGGACCTTCTAATAAATGGGCTCGTGAAATCCGGAATCCCATCTACAAGAGGGCTCCTAAATCAAATGTTTTTTAAAATTAAAAATATATTTAATATGGGAAGGTAAGCACTGCTTCAGGTAGTAGTGTTTAATATGAAATTGCGATATGTATTGAAAACCATCTTTTATAATTCCAGTACAAACTTTTCTATTTTATGATTCTTTCAAAAAGTTCTAAAATTATACGAACTGAACTATTAATAACAGTCGAAACGCTGCTTCATTTAATTTGCTTCCAAATTTAAAAATATAATTATTATCTGAAACTGTACCCTCTTGTTATTAAAATGGAAGCAAACAGCCTCTGAGTGCATTGAAAGGGGGATAATAAATTATTTAGCCTCCATTTTTGTATGTCAGTGTCTGTAATGGTCTCTTGTTTTCTGTATGATGCTTCAATATAATATACTTCTCGTTATATATCCCTAGGATAATAATTTTAAGCCGACTCGTTTCAACTAAAACCCCTGTATTGTAGCAGTGTGCGCCCTATGTATTGTACTAATAGTCCCATTTGCGTCTTTACACAATAGAAATGTCACGGAGCTCAAATTTGGGGATTCTTAAAAAAATTCTTGCATTTATTATTTTCTTCCGTATTCATTAAGATAAAACTTTAAATGTAAGTTTTTTGATAAATCTAGGATGTGAATGTTTTGACCTTTGAGATTATTATTTTTGTGAATTAGACCTATTTTGTGATGTTTATGAAAAAGGGATTATGATTTTAAGGAAGATTATAAAAAAAAAAAAGTGTACCTAAATGTTGCATGTACTATTTTTAAAAACAATGGGAAAAATGCTAGATTGAAGTTCTTTTAACATTTTTAAAACGTACTTCGAATAATTGCTGCTCATAGAATCCAAAACACAAATATGTACCTATCTTTATGCAAATGCATTATTTTAATCTGAAAAGAACATTCATAACTTAGCTCATATTTTCTGTAACACTTACATACAATTTTCTCTAGACACATTTTGATAAGAATTTATGAAAACGATCTTAAGTCTTAAGTGTACTCATAAATCGTCATTAGTCAGCTGGCATATAGCCAAACAAAACACATTTCTGGTTCTCGAATGAATCATGTACAAAATAATAATATATGAATGAGTTATAAAGAAATGAACGTCTTCCTACGCTATGTTCCCGACATATACTGTTTAAATGTATTAAAACAAAAAACAAGAAAATAAATAAATAAAGCCATGCAGGTCACAGAGATTATTAACACTTTCCAACAATACATACCAGTTACAGTAAGTAACAAAAGTGTCCGAACACTAGCGAAAAATCCTATGTAAAAAAAGTACACTTCATACGGTTTCGTTAAATAAATCCTTATCAAATCATGTTCTTAGACTGACTAAGCACAGGATTCGACAAGGATTTATTTAACAAAACCGTATGAAGCGTACTTTTTTTACATAGGAATTTTTACTAGAGTTCGGACACTTTTGTTACCGACTGTACATCGTTTGGAAGATTGTTTTAGCCTAGTATATCGTCTAAGTATACACCATACAGCGTAAAGAAAAAGAAAGAAAGAAAAAGAGTCGTAACACAAAAATTTCAAATTCATCAATTTTCAATTATGCACCATAATGTATCTGAGCAACTTTGGGGGGCACCTGTAAACAACTAACCAATTATGCTAATCATACCTTTCTATAAGAAAAATTGTATTGTGTATCTTAATAATTTATAATCATTTCATTATATTTTGTGCAGTTTAAATGTATTAAAATATGCTTTAAAGAATACTTCTCATATACAGCAATGCACTGGAAATCTTTTATGAGTCCCTGTACACAAAACAAATGCGCTATCTAGTATACCATTTTCAACACAGAACATGCTATAGTGAACTTGAATGAGAAATATTAATGTTATTGTATAATTATTAGCATGATTTTAAACGCGGACCGACAAACAGGAAGCTAGACGAATCAAATTCATAATCACTCTTTTACATTAATTGAAAGTTTGACTATGTTAAAAGCACATAACACAGCTGAAAATGCGCGTCCAGAAATTTTCAGTTATATCTTTTAATGCATCTGATTTTTGTTTTTTTTAAATTAATTTAATTATTATTATTATTATTATTGTTATTTCGTGGTCATGTAAACATACTAAGCTAACTATACTTAAAACTAGTATGTTGTGGCCATCACAAGACTTTCTTCTATATTTTCCTATACAAATTCACTCAGTGACATAAAAAAAAAAAAAAAAAAAAAAATACGATTTTTTTTCCGTTTTTTTTTTTTTTTCGTTAAAAGTAAAAAAAATCGATAACTTTGTTTTAAATTATCACATATTTATAGTTCAACCATTCATTTTAAAGGTATTGACGAGACCTTTCGAAAGATACCCATCTTGAAAACTTACTCCCCTCGAGGGGGGGGGGGTCTTCCCCCCAATTGACTATCTCTATTATAAATAATTATTGTAAATTTCATAATGATTACTAAAAAATAATTCTCTGTATGCACATTCATATAAAATTTTGTCCTATATCACCATGTTAAAAATTTAGAAAAAGCGGGATGGAAACGCAACGTGTAAGACAATTTTTACCAAAAGTTGCTAGACACTAATTTATGTCAAGGTGCAACTACATACGAATTGGTGTGAAATTCTGTGCAGTAGTTCCTGAGATACAGTTGCCACAAAATTTTGTGACACATACGCAGACACACAGACAGACAGACAGACAGACATTTTCTAAAAATGTTCAAATCGTGTTCTACAGCTCTCAAAACGTGTAAATCCATCAAAACGCCGAGGTCGAAAAATTTTACGAATCCAATACTTTCTTCTATTAAATATAGAAGAAAGTAAAAAAAAATGCTTTTGTTCATACAAATAAATAAAACGTTAATTTTGTAACGTTAATAAAACGTTATATTTTGTGAAGTAAAAAGGCGTTATACGAATACCTGTCACAGAACGTAACGTATCGGAGTTTTTTTTTTTTTTCTTTTCTTAATGCTGTTGTACGCAAATTAATCGTACGACTGATACTATTTTTAATTCGAAACATGTGACTCTAAAAATTTCCAATTATTAAAATACTTTCTTTCTTTATTTTGTTACACAACATTGCAGTTTATCAGGGATGAAAGATGAAAGAATTCCGCTTTTTTTACCACCAGTATCTCCCTACAAAATTTTCTAGCCTATAAAATCGCAAAAATATTTGTAATTGTAATAATATGATAAAAATTTCTTTATAGAAATACTGGTGGCAGAAAAAGCGGAACTCGTTCATCCCTGGTTTCTGGTGATGTGAAATGTTTGTGAAAGGGTGTTTAAAATTAATATTTAAGTAATTAAAACTAGGTCAAGGATTTTTGAGCATCTGTAAAAGAATAATGTACGGAAGTTCTGTGGTGTACTAGTTTTTTGTTAAATTTCCTTTTCTCACTAAAATATCCGCTGTGTTATTCTTCGCCCACGCAACATACAACAATAGGAGTTAAAAGCAGGGTTAAAGCATTAGTAATGAAAAACAAGTCTTTGCCTACAGGGTGCATCTTAAGAATGATGGCAGTTAATTTATAAATTGTACAAGGTCGCGCTATCAAAAGAGAGTCCAAATGACATTCATCGCATCAGGTGGTACGATGCATCGGATTTGGTCCTCAGGAGAAAATATACTCATAACTATTTTTTTTCTTTCTTTCTTTCTTTCTTTTTCTTTTTAAATCCATATATATTCGAGAAAGAATTTTCGAAAGAGAGTTTTTGCTCGAAGTGTATATTTTGAGACCCCTGAATCTGGAAAATAAGGTTTCTAGCGGTTGGTCTTCTCTGTGTATATATGTCTCTCTCTTTTTCTCGTATGCGTGTGTATATAAATGTGTGTCTTTTATCAAAATAATTCAAATACAGACATAAACAGGAGCAAGAAGTACAAATTCAGTATTCTAAATTTATATCCTAGGTTGATATTACGGAAGTAATTCAGCTTTAAATAATAAAAATGCACCGGAGGATCGGCATTAAAATAATAATTAATAAGTAAGAAACTTTGAATAAACACTATAAAATGTAAAAAATTCACAACAATTGTTTCAGGTCGAAATAAAATACGACACTTCACTAGACGAACAAAGTAGGCACGAACACTGCAAACAAGCAGTTTGAGTTGAGATTACTTTACAGTAGGTGTTGCTTTCTGCTATTCAGATTCAATTAGGTTGAACCGAACCACATTTATATACATAATACTGAAAATGACCGCACTTTTGAATATTATATTACAATAATGTAAAATAAGTTTTACGATTGTCATAGAGTATTATTTTATAAATGATCAAGAAAATTATCTGAAAGTTAATGCCATTTCTGCCACTCTTTAAATTTCATAAAGGTTAAATATATATCATTGAATGATTGTTTTCCCGCGATATTTTTGTTCTAGCCAAATTTACTGACCCAACCTGTTCACAACCCCTGAAGATTATGATGTGAAAATGTTGAAAAAGACAAACTCCCACTCCACCTTCCCTTGGCAAAACTAACAGCCTGTTCATGTTCGGTAAAAAATATGACAATGCAACCTCCACTTGATGATACCCTCAGCCCAATTTGTTATATAAAACACCGGACTCACTTATTACTTGTTTACTAATAAAATAAATATTATTAATACAAATAAATTATCCTTTCTAAAATTTCAGTTCCACATATCGTTTAAAAATAAATAAACGCCCCCCCCCCTCCAAAAAAAAAAAAAAAAAAACGCCAGTTTTATAAAATATCTATTTACATTCGTTTTCCGCATGCAGATATATTTCACATATTGGCAAGAAAGTGATACAACTCAAAAATGCTGCATTTGAGAAAAATCAACTTAGTCAAAAACAAAACAATCAATATCAAGTAATCATTGACTAGTCCGCAAAAAAAAATTACACAATTGCCTCTCAGGTGATAAATTGAGATAACTGTGAATAACTAACTGTCAATCTTCAAACTTTCCAACTTCAAACTCAAGTTAAATGTTAAGCTTTTTTTTTTTTTTCTTTTTTTTTAATTTCAATTTAAGTATATAGAAAAGCATTTTTTAAAAATCGTGAATGTTTTAAGAATTTTAACAAAAATTAAAAATTGGCTAAAAATAGTGATTATGAGCTCACAGTCCAAAAATCTCTAAATTCAGCTGAATATCAGAGATTTTTAAGAAAAATGATTTTTTATTAAATTCAAGGCTTACCCTGCGTTGACATTTTATAATTTGTGAGCTAGCGTTCTTCCAAATGAAAATCACAAATATCATAGAAAAATAATAATTAAATTCAAGGCTGGGGATTTACAAAGCTAGCTTTACACTTGTCTGAAATGTAATTCTTTCTTATTATTTTATCGTAGTTTTGCAGAGATGAGTTATGAATGTTTCAATTGTACATTCTTCAAGCGTCTTCTTTTCATTCCGAGAAATGTTCATGTTCAACAAGACTTATTGACAAGATGATTTTTTCACCGTCTGTGAAACGGAAAAGTGGTGTGAACGCGCAGCTTATACGTTTTCTATAACGTTTATAATGTTATAAAAAACCTTATTTGTAATCACAAAATAAAATTCGGCGGTTAATTTTCTAAAAAAGTTCTCAGAATTTATTGATGCCAATGATATTTTTACTTTCTTCTATATGTAATATAGAGAAAGTATTGGATTCGCGAAAATTTTCGACCTCCGTTTTTTGACGGATCTACACGTTTTGGGATGTCCTGAACACGAATTGATAGTTTTTAAAAAATGTCTGTCTGTGTGTCTGTCTGTCTGTGTGTCTGTCTGTCTGTCTGTGTGTCTGTATCATTTTTTTGTGGACGCTGTATCTCACGAACCAATGAATGAAATTTAACCAAACTTGGTATTTAGTTGCACCCTGACATGAACTGGTGCCCATTAGATTTGGGGATCAATAGCTCAACAGGTGGCGCTGTGATCGCATTTTATAAGACGAAATTCCGTATAAATGGGCATAATGAGAGTTATTTTTAACTTGTGATTGTAAAATTAATATGAATTATTGATAATAGTAGTAGTTAACTAGGAAAAAAAAATTGTGCATGGGGGGGCATCGGTTCCCCCCTGGGGGGGAAAAACCCCCCCCAGGGGGGTTAAATTTTGAAGATGGGTATCATTCGAAAGATCTCGTCAATACCTTTAAAACGAATGGTTGAACCATAAACCTGTGATAATTTAAAACAAAGTTATCGATTTTTTTACTTTTAACAAAAAAAAAAACTTTGAAAAAAAAATCGTATTTTTTTTTTTTTTTTTTTTTTTTTTAAATATTGTTACTGATTGAATATGTATAGGAAAATATAGAAGAAAGTCTTGTGGTGGCCACAACATACTAGTTTATTTTGTAAAATGAATAAAACCCGTAATAAAAAGCAAATGTAATTAGTGGCTATCTTTGTCAATAGAATGCATATTATATTAGTATATTAATAGTAGCAAAAAATAGTCGTGTTCACTTTTATCTCTTTACTTGTGAAAACTTTGGACATCTGGTTTTTGACAGATTAAGACGTTTTGAGATGTCCATAACGCGACACAAACTTTTTTGAAAATATTTGTCGCTCTCTTTCTCGATCTCTGTCTGTGTGTTTGTGTGTATTAGCAAAATATTGTGGATGCTGTATCTCACGAACTAATGAGCAGAATTTAACAAAACTTTGCATTTGTTTGGTCCTTGACATAAATTGGTGCTCATTAGATTTTCGATTTACTGCTAAACAACTGGCGCTACATTTTTTGCCAATTTTACCTCATTGAAAGAGAAGTTTTTTCAACTTTTATAGTGGAAAAGTGAACAAAACTTGATATGTAAGAATCATGAGGAAAAACTACGTTGATTCAGTTTAGGGGCATATCGATCGATAGGTGACACTGCTATACTACAATTTAACCCCGTTTACAGAAAGGCAATATCTGAGCTTCTATGATATATAGGTGCAGCAATTTTGGTATGTAATATAGATACTATGAAAAATTATGCTTATTTAATTTCGTTTTATTAAATCTTATCGCAGGATGATCTGCAAGAGGGGGGGGGGACGTGATTTCACATGCGTAAAACGTGATTTCACATAATCCTATATATCTCAAACAAAAAAAATAGATATACGTGAAATTTTTGCTCTAAAATTAGCTAATGCAACTATCTAAAAACCAATTTCTGGAATTTTAGAAATTCAGCCCCCAGGTGGGGCAGCAAGGGAACAAAAACAAATAGGTAGGAATACAGTTAGGCCGTTCAAAATTCGTACAGATAGGCCTGCAAGTCGAATGGGGATATTTTCGATTGTGTAAAGTTATTAGGAGGGTCAAGAAGGGGGGAGGGGAGGGGGGGGGGGGGCAAAAAAATAAAAATAGTGTCAGATCGTTCAAAATTGGTACATAGAGGTTTCGATCCTTACAAATCGATTGCGGATATTTTTGAATTTGTAAAATTATTAGGAGGGGGTAGGGGGGCGGTAAGGGGGGCTATGGGCCCAAAACAAATAGAAATACAGTTAGGCCATTCAAAATTGGTAAAGATAGGTTTAAGAGGCCTGCAAGTCGAATGGGGATATTTTCGAAAGTGCAAAGTTATTAGGAGGGGCGAGAAGGGGGATGGGAGAGGGGGGCAAAAAAATAAAAATAGAGTTAGATTGTCCAAAATTGGTTTATAGAGGTTTTCGATACTTACAAATCAATTGTGGATATTTTCGAATTTGTAAAATTATTAGGAGGGGCGGTAAGGGGGGGGGCTATGGGCAAAAACAAACAGAAATACAGTTAGGCCGTTCAAAATTGGTACAGACAGGTTTTAAAGGCCTGCAAGTCGAATGAGGATATTTTCGAAAGTGTAAAGTTATTAGGAGGGGCGAGAAGGGGGAGGGGAGAAAAAAATAAAAATAGAGTTAGATCGTTCAAAATTGGAAAAGACGTTTTTCGATACTTACAAATCGATTGGGATATTTTCGAATTTGTAAAATTATTAGGAGGGGCGGTAAGGGGGGGCTATGGGCAAAAACAAATTGAAATACAGTTAGGCCGTTCAAAATTGGTACAGACAGGTTTTAAAGGCCTGCAAGTCGAATGGGGATATTTTCGAAAGTGTAAAGTTATTAGGAGGGGCAAGAAGGGGGAGGGGAGAGGGGGGGCAAAAAAATAAAAATAGAGTTAGATCGTTCAAAATTGGTATATAGAGGTTTTCGATACTTACAAATCGATTGGGGATATTTTCGAATTTGTAAAATTATTAGGAGGGGCGGGAAGGGGGTGGGACGGTAAGAGGGTGGGACGGTAAGAGGGTGGGACGGTAAGGGGGGGGCTATGGGCAAAACAAATAGAAATACAGTTAGGCCGTTCAAAATTGGCACAGATAGGTTTAAGAGGTCTGCAAGTCGAATGGGGATATTTTCGAAAGTGTAAAGTTATTAGAAGGGCCGGGAAGGGGGGGGGGGGCGGAGGGGCAAAAAAAAATTGAGTTAGATCATTCAAAATTGGTACATAGAGATTTTCGATACCTACAAATCGATTGCGGGTATCTTTGAATTTTTAAAATTAATGGGAGGGGCAAAAAAATAAAATAGAGATAGATCGTTCAAAACTGGTGCATAGAGGTTTTTGATACTTACAAATCGATTGCGGATATTTCCGAATTTGTAAATTTTTTAGGATAGACGGGAGGGGGGGGCGAAGGAGGAAAATAATAGAAATAAGAGTCAGAGCATTTTGGGAATTTTTTCCGAAGACAGTGAGAACCCGATGCGACATTTTTCCTAATCAGATTTTGTTTCTCTTTTTTTTTCACGTGATAAAAATTAATGCAATTCTGAGAATTCAGTAATTATAGTGATTCATTTAAAAATAGGGACCAGCGAAGCGGGTGTCGCCTGCTAGTATATATGTATATTTAGTATGTATAAAGAAAAAAAAAGTAAGAAAATGAAATATATCTATTTTTCAGATAAAACGACTAAAAAACAATAACAGTTAAAATTCAAAAACCTACACTTATTTCAATTTAAATTCCTTTTTACTTTCTCTTACCCATAGGGTAGAGAAAATATTGTTTTAGGGTCAAATTTTCGAAAGCGAGCTTTTGTTATATTTACATGTTCTGAGGTCCCCTGAATACGAAAATCATGTTTTTAGCAAATGGTCTGTGTGTGTGTGTGTCTGTGTGTATGTTATCAACATATCTCAAGAACAAATAGTAGCAGAAATTCCAAACTCTGTATTCTAAATGTGCATCATATAGAGATGCTACACAAAGCTTTTCGTTGAGACGAAACAAATGGTTCGTGTACAGGGACAATCAAAAGTATTCAAATACATTACTTCTATGGGGGAAATTGCAGGTAAGTAGAGTTTCAATAAATAATTAAAAGCCACGTGCGAAATAACTATTTAAAAGAGTAAAATCCGCTGTAAAAGGCACGTTAAAAATATTTAAAAGAATTTTAAAAGGTTAAAAAACAGTTAGACAACATGTTTCGTGCTTATTTACTAGCACATCATCAGGTCTAGACCTGATGATGTGCTAGTAAATAAGCACGAAACATGTTGTCTAACTGTTTTTTAACCTTTTAAAATTCTTTTAAATATTTTTAACGTGCCTTTTACAGCGGATTTTACTCTTTTAAATAGGTAAGTAGAGTTTAACATCTGTAGACTGCACTAAACTAAATGAAACGAATATATATTTTTTGTAACAGAGATAGTCAACTGGGAAAAAAAATTGTGCATGTAGGAGCCTCGCCTCCCGTCCCCTGGGGGGAAGTCCCCCCTTCGAGAGGAGTAAATTTTCATGACGGGTATCTTTCAAAAGAGCTCGCCAATACCTTTAAAACGAATGGTTGAACCATCGATCTGCGATAATTTAAAATAAAGTTATCGATTTTTTTAAATAATAATTTTAATAAATTATTTTTACTAAGTTGTATAGGAAAATATAGAAGAATGTCGTGTGGTGGCCACAACAAACTAGTTATTTGTTGTTAGTGGATGTGCTTTACTAATAACATTTTACCATTTCCAGGAAAGCTGTTCGGGAATTGAAATACATTTCTCATAGAGATATGGTAAATAATGTATGTTTTAAGCTAAATATTCATCGCTTTTCTTTTTTTTTTTTTTTTTTTTGTATATTTACACGTTTTGAGGTTTCCTGATTACCGTAGTCAAGTTTTTTAACGTTTGATCTTTGTCTGTGTCTCTTAGAGTGATTTAAAAACGAATAATTTTAGGAGATCCAAATGTCGTGTTTTGAAGTTAATATAAGTTTGTTGCTGGAAAAGTTTGATCAAGATTGGTCAGTTTCAATGAATATTGCGTGTGAAAATTGTCCGTATAATTTCAAGTAAACTTTTAATTTTAATAACAGAATTAAATTCTTTATAAATGTAGGTGCATTAATGAAACGTGGGGTGGGGGGGGGGGTTGAGGGGGGCGGCCACTGAACTAATTATCACATAAAACTCTTTCGAATCCTAATTGGAATTGTTTAACATAAATTTACCTAATCCGCGATTGTAATGAAATGCTCGCCCCAGGGGCGGACCAAATGAATTTCGGCACCCGTGCGAGTATTTATATAAGCGCCCCCCCTCCAAGCAATTACTTGTTTTCTCAACACCCCCCCCCCCCACACACACACACACACACACCATCACAAAAAAAAAACGGGACTGCAATTTTATGGTTGTAAATTGTGCCCATATATTTATCCTTTTTCTCGAAAATCTCGTGTCTTCACAGAAAAATCTAAAAAAAAAAATTATTCATTTTTACAGAATATGATAAGACAACTTTTCAATCTCTAGTGTTTACATAGCAAAATTATTGAAGAAATGCATCTTAAAAATTTCAAGATTTATTTTTGAAAACAGCATAAATCAGCTGAAAGCGCCAATTTTGTTACATTTTCTCAAAATACTATTGGCTTTATAGTAAACTGAAAAATATATTCGCTTTTGTTCTTTATGTGTAAAAGTACCAACAAAACTAGTTGGCATAGGTGGACTCTGCTCAGTTCCCCATCATATATATGTTCTCATAAATTTCTAGTACGAGACATATTATAATCATGTTAAAAGAAATGAATTTGACCAAAGCTTGATACAGTGACAGAATGAAATCCCCGCCTAATAGGCTATCCACCGTTCACTTCGATATATTTATCTCATTCTAATCTATTAATTTATTTTATCAGGGTCAAAGTTTTCATGCTACTGTTTCCAATGCAATAATCCTCAAAATTCATATTTATATGAAAAATTTACAATTTCGATATGCTGATAAAATCGTAAATTACGAATAATTTACGAAATTTTCCTATTAGAATATTTGTATTCAATCATGTTCAAACAAATATCATAAATGTAATTTTGAAGTTGTCTAATGTATTTATGATCCTCAAAATGGAAATTTATGCTCAATTTTGCCTTATTCTGACATGTTAAGTAAATCGTAAATTCCAAATAACTTACGAATTTTTTAAAATGGAAAAACCATAGTCTATGATATTCATGCCAGTATCCTAAATAATGTTTCGAAAGTGGTTTGACATCTTTACGATGAAAATATCCCTCAAAATTGACGTTTATGTGAAATTCTGCCGTATACTGCCATGTTAAGAAATTCGTAAATTTCCAATAACTTACGAAATTTTTATATTGGAAAATCCATAGTCATTGATATTCATGCCAGTGTCCTAAACAATATTTCAAAAGTAGTCTGACATCTTTACCATGAAAATATCGCTCAAAACTGACGTTTATGTGAAATTTTGCCCTATACTGCCATGTTAAGAAATTCGTAAATTTCCAATAACTTGCGAAATTTTCAAAGTAGCATATTTATAGTTACAGATGTACATTCCGGCATCGAAACTGATATTTTAAAACTAGTCTGACATTTTCACAGTAAAAAGTTTCCATTTAATGCACGTTTAAGTGAATTTTTGTCCTATTCTCCCATGTTAAGAAAATCGTAAATTTCTAATAACTTGCGAAGTTTTTTAATTCAAATGTTCCAAATAAATAGGGTTCTTGCCAGTATCGAAAGTAATATTTTAAAACTGATCTGACGTCTCTGCGATTATTTGTTCGTGAGATATCGTGTTAACAAACTAACGGACTAACACACTAACGGACTGACCCACTAACAGACTAACAGACACCCTACAGACAGACACCATAGAAATTTTGTCCTTTTCGGATTCCTCACACCTGAAAACGTGTAGAAAAGTCAAAAAACCGAGGTCGAAAATTTTCACGATTACCTAAATTCCCCATACCTATAGTATGATGGGGAACTATAACTTATGTGTAGAAATAAGAAAGTTAAAGTTGCTGCTAAAAATCGGGTGATATCAAATTTCCAATCTTAAATTCAGATATTATTTTCAACATTTTCTATTAAACAAGTCGGCCTTCGCCCCTCACCCTCTCCCTAGCAGTCCATATTTCCAAATGAACATATTTCCAATTTTACTGCATATTATCCTGCCAAGAAGTATTCGCCAAATCAAATACAGGGGTCAAATGTCATGATAAGCAGCCACTAATTAAAAAAATTACGTTAAATTTAAGTTTTTTTTTCTTTTTTTTTTTTTTTATTAAAATAACAGAATTCGAGTAATGAAATGCAATGTAATTTAATTATTTATAAAAATAATTATAAGATAAAAAACTTTTTTTATACCACGTTTTTAAATTTTCTGTTGAATCATATAGTTATAGAACTACATTAGCACTTTATCAATGTGTATAAAATTTTTAAAGTGATAATAACATCAATTATTGTGAGTTGCATAATTTAACTTTTTACAATTTTTTAACGTTCACGTTTAATTAACCCTTTCGCTACCAGCGTCACATATATGTGACGATCCGATTTTCTTACCTGAGCCTGGCGTCACAAATAAGTGACGGGTGTTCATTATCAGTTTATGATAATTGTTTGCACCAAATCGTGTCGCACACAGACGGGTTATGTTATAAAAAAATAAAATAGATACATGATGTTATTGGTCTTGGTTAGAATGTTATAGATACATCCCACAAAAATAAATGACAATTGGTATGAAATTTAAATAATAAGACGTCTGGGTTGTGGTGGCAGTTTTTCTCCTGAGGCTCTGGTAGCAAAAGGGTTAAATGCATTTTGTACCGGACAAACAAGACTAGAAGTTAATAAAAACATGGTAAAATAAACTTTTAGAACAAATTTATTAAAATCGTCATTAGTTTATTAGTTGACGGGATAATAGACCTCAAAGCAACAGATTTTTTTTTTTTTTTGTATTTATTTATTTATTTTTTCTTTCACATGCCAATTTACAATTTTTTTCATGGATTTACACTGTTATACATATATATATATATAAATAATTACAATTTCTCTTGTATTATAACAAATCTGCTTAGACATACGTAAAAAATGATATATATATATATTATTATTATTTTTTTTTAATTATCTTTTCCTTTCATTTGTACTTTCCGAACATACATGCGTAAGGAAAGTATTGTAATCATGTGATAAATTCGACTTCGAGATTTTGTTGTGGCTATACGTTTTGAGGTCTCCTGAGTTCATTTTTACCAACTTTACGATGATGTGTGTATATGTATGTGTGTGAGTGAACGTGATAGCGCCTAAATTCTTTGTTCGAATGAGTTGAAAGTTGGTACGTGTGTTATAGGTCAGCATAGCACGAGCCTTATTCAATGAGGTAGTTCTAGGAAATGCAATTTTTTTACATGGACGCAAAGAAAAATTCTGTATAATTATGACCTATGGGTCCAAATTTAAGTAAGATAGCATCTAAATGCCTTATAAGTCTCAGCTGAAAATTTATACACATGTTATAAGTAAATATCACAGGAATTGTAAAATTTTGGTGAATCTAGCATTTATAGTTATTTTTACAGTGACACAAAGAAGTATTCTTTATCATTATGGCCTATGAGCCCAAATTTTTAAAGTGTGATAGCGTCTGAACGCCTTATTCGATTGACCTGAAAACTTATACAGATGTTATAGGTCACCGATTTATAAAGTAAACATAAATTATTTTTTAGTACAAAAATTAAGAAAATACCATAAAATACTGTTCAAGCGCTCCCATATTCTTCATGGAAAATCGGGATATATTTGTTGAGGCGGTAAAAATCGGCAAAAATATAGAAATTAACATGTATTTTTCTGCTAAAATTAATTGGCATAAAAAATAATTTTAACACAAAAAATATATATTGTTGAAGTTGTAGCAGAAAAAATAAATAAATACAGTTAACTTTTGGTTAACCGCCATAAAAATGGAAAAATTCAGGAAATTCTTTTTTCCTACTTCCAAAACATTGTTTTTAAAATTTCTACTATTTTAGGAAGCTTACGTTTTTCATTTTCGAATAATCTGTGTTCGATTTATCGTAAAACAAATCAATGTTCATATTTATAAAGGCGAATCTTAAAGAAATAAATAACCTAAAAACTGTCTCCTATTCGGATAGAGTCTTTTGTTGGCTTCTTGCGAGGCTGAACAGAAGGGTTGTTCAGAATAAGCTAACTTCAAGTGAAATTCAGAGGGGCGTTCAATGGATGGGGGGAGGGGGCGCTTTGCGGTATTTTACAGCATTCTCTTCTATGAAGAATCAGCAAGACCGTGAAAGGGACAAAAAAGACGGTAGTCTGTGTCTGTGTCCTCCCAATGTCCCAATTGATAGTGGTCATCTCAGATACTTGGAAGAGATCGTATAAGAAAATCCATGAGTGTTTCGAAGAAAGCGAGGAAGATAAGGAATTTCGAGGGGGCGGTATAGTAGGTATTCCTGTTTCATCTTCTCTTTGTGGTGAAAATGAGAGAGAAGGTTCTCATTAAGATTTGTAGGCAAACATTTGGTACTGCTTTGAAAAAAAAAAAAAAGTTTCTTAAAATTGTAAATAAAACAGTCCGAGAAAATTTTCGTCATTTGGCGCCCTTTCATTTTTGTATCGAGCAAGCGCCCCGTGCGACCGCACACTTCGCACACCCCTTGATCCGCCCCTGGCTCGCCCTCTGGTGGGCTAAGGTGAAATTATCATACCACTGATAGCTTTCACGCTGAAACAATGATAGAACAAAAAGAAAGCATAATAATAAATACACGTGGCAATTATTACACGTGGCAATATTTACAAACAACTGCAGTTGAGAAAGCGTCATCTATCGATCATTACAAACGCGGATAGTACTCGTTATCTTACATCTTAATCTCCAACCCAAAAAGACACTGACATTCACAATTGAATATTACAATTGCAAATTTGTTATTAATCTAGAATAACACTTTGAAAAATCTTAGCTCCCCCCCCCCCTCCAACCTGTATTTATAGTATTGAATTTCAGGGTAAGAGAAAGTCGTGTGAGTGACACACTAGATTATTTACTTTCATTAGCTATTTTAGTTTTATAA
>OZ005654.1:234941639-235018639 GCA_963930645.1 Salticus scenicus
AAATTGATGGTGTTATTCGCATATCTTTTTCTGATTCTAAATAATTTCGAATTTGACAGAAAACACAATACAATATTCTATATACTTTAATCTACTGAAGATGGCAGCACTAAACCGCTAATTGGGATATTGACAATTCTGAAGTGTGTGTTAGGAATTTTATAGGGATTTGTCCCTAAACATAAGGCCAATCTTTTCAGGATGTAGGGAAAGATTTTTAATGAGAATTATCTACTTTCTGCAAGACATTTAATTGGATTTTTCCCGGATTATTTTAATTTTTCATAATTTTTACCAAGGTACAGACTTTTATCATCAGTATAGGGTAGTGCTGGGCGATACTGACATTTCTTAAATGGATATATCATTCATCTAAAATACCGATATAAGGATATATCGATTTTATGCAATGTTACCAACTGTAGGGATTAGTCCCTACACATAAATACTTTTAGCAGTTTCCTTCAGGATATAGTTTATTCATTTTTATTCAATAAATATATGTGATGTGAAACTAAACATCGGCAAGCAATGACGTCTCGACGAAAGCCGAAAGCTATTCATGTTAATTTTAATTTCACCTTAGCCAACCAGAGAGCTAGCATTTCATTACAATCGCGGATATCTATGCTTAACATGTAATTCGCCCAGTAACGTCAAAAATGAAGTTAAATATGTACTAATTATGAAAAGTAGGATTCTTTGGGAGGGCTGTCCCCAGAATAACACTCACCCTAACTGCAAACGTCGTGTTTTTTCCATCTATCTATTTCTTTTATCTATGGTTTTCTCCTTTACATCTTTACAGCAGTCATGCAACTCAACATTTTAATATGGTGTTTTGATATGTAAACAAGACTTGAAAATTTCGTGAAATTGAAGTTTTCAGGTAATTTTTTTTTTTATTTCTAATTAACAATTGTCATTTTATGAATTAGACACAATAAAATAATAACTTATTGGATAAAAAATTTATTTACTTTTCAAACTCCTGAATAAATGATGATATTAACAGCTTTTAATTATAACTTTTCATCAAACTGTGTTTGTAATCTTCGGTTAATCGGTTTCCTTTTTTTTTTATTTGAGAAAAGATCACGGAAATAATAAATTGCTACATTCATTTAGAATTATATGTTTATTTTTAAGGAAATGGTTAACAAGCTAAGCTGTATTTAAATTTTTTAACTTTTTGACAAGTGATGTAGGTGTTTTATTTCGTTACATTATGATGTATGTTTTGTGCTTGAATTTGAGGATCAACTTGCATGGGATTTTTTTTTTTCAAAAATTTTATTTTCTGCACTTCAATATTTTCTTCAGAAAGGAGAGGTAACTGACAAAACTACTTTATAATTGATTTTTTATTTATTTCGGGAGTTGCATCCCGTCCATGGCATACTGTGTAAGAGCGCTTTATTTACGATCGGGAGAAATAATTATGTTGTATATATCGCTAAATATGGGCTGAAACAAACAATTTCAGGCACAAAATCCTAACTGAACACAAGTAAGAAAAGGATCTCAAAACATAGGAAAGTTAAAATTTTTGTTAGATAATAATAAGTCTCGTACACATATCAATATCTGAGTGCAGTTTAAAAGCTGCATTCAAATTTTAAACTACACAAATATAGCTTAAAAGCTTTACATGTGCCAATTTTTTCACTTGATCAAAAACTGCACTTATGATTATTTTAATGTAAAATAATTTTATTTAGGATGCCTACAATATATGTACAGTCGACTCGCGTTCTAATAACCTTGTGCTATAATGACCCAACACGGTATAACAACCTTTTGAAAAGTCCCAACAACTTCCTATTATATAATATTATTTCATATTTGATATATCTACCAGGAAAAGACAAGACTCTTGATATTATGACCCACAAAATGACTGTATTTTTTTCAATATGTAGTTTGAGGTGTGTTCTTTAGTTAAATAAAAAAAGAAAAGAGAGAGAAAATCTGACGAATTTTATTTCATCAGGAAAATGGGATGTAGTTTGATATTAGCCTTTTAATCGTAGTCCGAACCATGTAAGTTGTTTATCAAGAAATTTTCAAAGAAATCACTTCAAACAAACAGGTTTTCTCAAATTCAGGGTGAAAGAAATTCAGTGAATGTTCCTCTTAAAGATTATTCACAGTGGTAAGGCAAAAGGGATATTAATTGTTGAGGATAATCAAAACATCAATTGCATTCCAAAAATTAGTAATCTTGCTATCCAAAAGGAGCTGTGAAAACATGTAACAAACTTCCAAATGTTTTTGAAAATCAAGCTAATTGAAATGAGTAATTCGAAAACGGCAGTCATTTAAAAAATATTTTTTTTTAATGACTGGTGTTTTTGAATGACAAATTTTATCTCATCAAGAGAAAATCCGACGAATTTTATTTTATTGGGAAAATGAGATGCAGTTTGATGTTAGCCTTTTAATTGCAGTCCGAACTACATAAGCTGTTTTCCAAGAAATTTCCAAAGAAACCACCATAAATCACTTCAAACAAACAGATTTTCTTAAATTCAATTAGTGTGAAAAACAATTCATCAAATATTCTTCTTAACGATTATTGACAGTGAAAAGAAAAACAGATATTAATTGTAGAGTATAAATCATCAATTGTATTCCAAAAATTAGTAATCTTTCCAAAGGGAGCTGTGAAAACATGTAACAAACTTCCAAATGTTTTTGAAAATCAAGATAATGGAAATGAATAATTTAAAAATACCAGTCATTTAAAATATGCTTTTTTCCAATTTCAAAATTATATCAAAACTCAATTATTGTTTTCTTCACAAGATATTAAACATGTAATTAGTAAATATTAAACAAAATACCTTATTATTCGACTTCGTGCGTTGCAGAAGAGCTCTTTTCGGACGGGGGGCCCCTTCCGTCTTCAGTGTCGTCCGCACTTCGCGGCTGGCAGTCGTAGGTTTGATGTTTTTCCTTAAGTAGGTGCCGCCATATTTCTCCCATCTCTGCCGACTCGTGGTCATTAATTGCGTCACTATGATGCGCGATCTCGATGCTTTCACGGATGTACGCGTAGGTGGAGTTGTTATAGTTTGCTATTTTTTCTACATTTTCAAAGTCGATTTCTATGTCATCTTCAAAATATTTTCTAGCTAGCGCGGTGGTACAACGATTAAATTTAATATCGTTTTTATGTTCTTTTATCCTTGTCCTAATCTTCCTTTTTGTGACTCCTATATATTTAAATTCTTTATTTTTTACGGGAATTTTATAGATACCTGCAGTTTTGGTGGGGGGGATCGAATCTTTATCACTTCTTATTAGTTGGTATATGTTAGGATTGGGTTTAATGGAAGAAACTAATAAGAAGTGATAAAGATTCGATCCTCCCCCACCGAAACTGCAGGTATCTATAAAATTCCCGTAAAAAATAAAGAAAATAAAGAATTTAAATATATAGGAGTCACGAAAAGGAAGATTAGGACAAGGATAAAAGAACATAAAAACGATATTAAATTTAATCGTTGTACCACCGCGCTAGCTAGAAAATATTTTGAAGATGACATAGAAATCGACTTTGAAAATGTAGAAAAAATAGCAAACTATAACAACTCCACCTACGCGTACATCCGTGAAAGCATTGAGATCGCGCATCATAGTGACGCAATTAATGACCACGAGTCGGCAGAGATGGGAGAAATATGGCGGCACCTACTTAAGGAAAAACATCAAACCTACGACTGCCAGCCGCGAAGTGCGGACGACACTGAAGACGGAAGGGGCCCCCCGTCCGAAAAGAGCTCTTCTGCAACGCACGAAGTCGAATAATAAGGTATTTTGTTTAATATTTATATATGTTTAAATGACTTCGTTTAAATCATAAAGTTATAATGTAATTAGTTGTTTATAAATTGATAGGAGATTTTGTTTTTTGTACAGTGTGTATACAGTTCATATTCCGTCTTCTTTTATTTTTTATTATATAAATTTTATCAAAATAATATTATTCTTTCATTTAAAATTTCTTATGGTATCATTTGTACTTTATGGTACACCTATTAATTCAAATGGTCATCTGGAATCATGCTTTTCATTTTCATCAAATTTGACAAAATTATACTATTTCTCATTGGTTGATATTTATAACTTATTTTAATTTAAAAATTTTATTTCACTCATTAAGTCTGGCCCACCAGCGGTTCAGCGCTCAAAGCTGGTAGACTTGAGATGCCGGGATCGTTCCCAGGTCGCGTTCGTTGGCCTACCTGTTCAGAGTTTTCCATGGTTTTCTCTGAAACTTACATAAATATGGGCTAGGACCCCTTAGAAAGACCTCCACGGAAGACACTCTCCATCAGGCCTAAGACCCTAGAGCAGTCAATCAGCCTTATTCCCAATCACCAACACTCATTAATTCTAATACAATTCATATTTTACATGCAGTATGCCATTTGCAACCATTATCAAATTAAATTTAATGAGAAAGGCATCATTTGAAAGATTATTTTCAATCTTTTTGATATACAGTCAACTCCCACTAATCTGCAGACCTATAATCCGCAAATCTCTCTAATCCGCAATTGATTTTTGAATGTAAACAAAGAAATTTACAGCCTCTGATATTTCGAAACAATTAGCAACTTTTCTCACATTTTTTACTTTTTAAAAATAAAATTTTTAGCTTAATCCTTGCTTTCAAACACAATTGGAGAAAAAACAATAAGATTCTTGTATTTAATAACTTGCAATTCATACAGACTAGTACTAAGTCAAGTAAAAGACTGTCAGGAAAGAATATAAAAACTTAAAACAAACTACTATTAGATTAATATTTAACAAAATTAAAAATAATCAGTTATGAAAATATTACTTCTGTACTTAAAAAAACATTTTCCTTAGTATTTTTTAAGTAAAGCGTACATTTACATTTTATTGGTACATATTATTTGAATATGCTTAAATTATTCACCATCGTATATAGGAATATAGTTGATTAATTTTATTAATATTTAAGAAATATTTTACTCTAACATTTATTAGACATCCATCTTTCCATTTTGATGTTTATTTATGACAGGGTTGGCAAGTTTCTTCCAAGGCGGAAAAAACCGGCCGGAAGAAATAGGTTTCTTCCAAGTGGAAGAAATGGAAGAAACTGTTTTTCTTAAAAATTTATCCTATAAATTGCAGATTTGTAAGGTACAATTGATGCATTTGTCTTATAAACAACTTTAAGTAACTTTAATTATACCTATAAAAATTTAATTACATATTTAATTAATAATTATGAGATTTTTACCGAAGTGATCTTTGGTATCTGATAATCACGTTCCAAAATACTCAAAATCCAGTAAAAAAATCAATTTCAATTTAAAAAGCGTAAAGTTTTATAATTTATTATTTAGACAATTTTATTTCTTTAACTGGTAATAAATAATAGTTTGTATCACTTGCTTATACTTTCTGATAAAACAGCTCTTAACAAACATTCAGTTAATTAAAAGAGCCAGTATTCAATAATTACTGTATTACAAAATGTCATCAAAAACTTCATTTTCCTAATACAGTACAGTGAAAAAGAAATTTACATCTCATATTTCAAATAAATTCACATTTCTCACATTTTTACTTTTTTTAAATCAAATTTTTAGCTTAATCCTTGCTTTGAAACTCATCTTGGGAGGGGGGGGGGGGGGGGTAACATTCTTGTATTTATTATCCTGCAATTCATACAGAATAGTGCTTAAAACAAATCACTATTACATCAATGTTTAACAAAATTAATCAGTGATGAATATTATTTCCGAACTTTCAAAAATATTTAGTTTCATATTTTTTAAATATGTTTGTTTACATTTTATAGGTACCTATTATTTGAATATGCTTAAATTATTTATCATATATGAATGTGATTGATTAGTTTTATTAATATTGAAGAAATACTTTATTCTAAAATTTATTAGAAATCGTCTTTCCATTCTGATGTCTATTCTCATGAATTAATAATAACTGACTCTGTATCTGCAAAAGAAAACTGTAAACAAAGGCAATGATCTCTAATCTACAAATTCCTATAATCCGCACAACCTCTAGACAAAATTTTTGAGAGTTAGAGGGAGTTTAAAACTGTAAAACAAATGTTTTTTAGAGTAGTTCAGTACTGCACTTTATTTTTCAACTTAAAATAGATAAATACAAACTATGTTTTTTTTTTTAAATCCTATAGAACTTGCAGGAGAGTTTAAAAGTAGGTATATTACTTATTGATACAGTTTACCAGCTTCGAGTTTATACAAAAAATTGTATCCTTTAAAAAAAAAGTGCAAATATTATTGTTAATTCCGTAATTATTATCACTTGTACTGTCTGAATGTATACTAATATGAGATAGTATATATGCAAAAAGTTCTAAAAATATCAGCATTGAAAAGTAAAAACCCATGACCTATATATATTTAGTGTTTGTTATAAAATAACTTATTTTTCTAACAATATTTTTAATATTAATTGGATTATAGTTTAGATTTGACATTATATTTATGGTTTGAGTTTATATAGTTCATAAATTTTAATTTCGAACATCTGTTTTGTCTTCTGGTTAGTTTCTTCCATTTCTTCCGGTTTCTTCCATTTCTTCCAGTTTCTTCCAGTTTTTTCCACTGTCCTGGAAGAAACTAGTTTCTTCCAGAAGAAACCCAACCCTGATTTATGAATTAATAATAATAACTGACTTTGTATCTGCAAAAGAAAATGTAAAACAAAGACAATGACCTCTAATCTGCAAATTCCTATAATCCGCACAACCTCTGGTCAAAACTTTTGCAGATTAGTGGGAGTTGACTGTAGTCACTATTTGATGTAATGACCCAAATTGAGTCGTTCCGATGGGATTGTTGTAATGCCGGTCGACTGTATATATATATATGTGTATATTATTTTTCATCTTTATTTGAATGTATATGAAAACACAACTTTTTAAAAATATAATCATTTTATTTTTCTTTATTGATTTTTCAGGTATTTCTTTTCAATATGGCTGTTGCAGCTCCTAGTGCATTAGTAAGTCAAAAAAAGAAGCATTTTATTGGTGTTCCAGCTCCTTTAGGTTATGTTGCTGGTGTTGGCAGAGGGTATGTAAAAATATTCATGCAATTATAACTTATATTTTATTTAGTGTAATTTTATTTTCTCTTTCTAGGAAAATTTTTTAAGTGCTAATCACTAATTTTCCTGGAAAATAAAATGAATAAATATATATATTGGCATATGATTAAACCTAGAATAGTATTTCCTTGAAATATTAGGTGTTGAGTCACAATACGAAAGCAAAAAATAAAAATAAGTCATTGAAATTGAGTTAATGGCTGCAATGTCTCCAAATAAGCTCCTTATTTGGTGATTCTATGATTGCAATTTTCATGTACTAAGCAATTCTATTTTAGTTTATTCGTTAATATTTATATCAGTTTATCAATTTCAAGTATTCTAATATGATTTCATTTTATTATCTGTAAACTAATGTAAATGGTACACATACTGAGTAAGTTTATCCCAGTGTAAATGTGATCTGAAAAGTAAATTTGAAACTTAATTTGCATTATTTTAAACCTATACAATATTAAAGTTACACAAAATAAATGAAAATATTAGATATAATATGATGACATCACATTTTAAAAATGATAGTTGTTTGATATATTTAATTCTGTGACATTAATGAACTAGGGTTAATGCAGTTTAATTATGACTTTCCTATATTTGACATCCAAAATGTAAAATGTAACAATTTTTTTCTGTTGTGATTCAAGCGGTAAAAGTTTGTCAATAAATTAAAAGGTAATGGGCTCTTCCCACCATCGTCTGCTCAATCACGTGATAGAGGAAAACGAATAATCGAATTCAATTAAATATTGTTCTTAAGAACAAAAATTTTAATATTTAATATAAAATAAAAGTAATATTGTGCATTTGTAAACAGTAGAATAATTGTATTTGTAAATTTAATAATTTTTAAAAAACATTTTATGTGCTTATTTATTTTTACCTATAAGAATCGATTTTTGTATATTGTAGTGTAACTGTAACATTAACTGATCTAGCAATAAATAATAGCTTCTTGTGGAATGTGTATGGATTATAATTTGAAATTTTAAAATGTTTTCATTTAATTTAATTGGTGTTACAACAAGTTAATTAACTTAGTTACCCGGTCTAAATGGATTTACGAAGTACGATATTGCACTGTCACTGATTTAAGTACTAAAAATCAGACTATTAAACATGTTCTTCATGAACATCAATAACAAACATAAACTAAATGATGATTGTAAATGTATACAGCAAACAAAAGATGATGAATAATGATATAAAATGGATTAAAAATGATGATTTATAAAAAATAACACAGATTAAATATGATTGATCAAAAATAAGAATTGAAAATATGTTATTTCAGCAATCGCTATAAATAAACAAAACTTTGTATGCTATTTGTTTTTCCTCTATCATGTGACCTCTGACGTCAGGTGGGAAGAGCCCATTAAATGTTAACTAATTACTATAATTTTTTTCAAGCCAGTTGAAAATTAGCACTTGACATTGTTAATCTGAGATGTATGTTAAAGACGAATTATTTTATAGTATTATTTTGTTCCCTTCTGTCAATTTTTAGGTAAATAATCATATATCTGGCATCAAATTAAAAAAACAATAATAAAAATAAAAATGCAAATTTTGCCAATTAGCAGTGCAACAATTGCCTGTGTCAGTGATTGGCAGTGAAAAAAATCGCATTGTTAACCCCCTTGAGAGGCAAGGTAATTATATTCTTTTAAGAGGAAAAGCTACCAGAATTTACAAATAAGGTTAGTTAAACAGAAATAAATTACCATTATCTACTAAGTTATAAAATTAAAATTTTTATGAAATTTTCCAGTACAAAATTTTATAATTGGAAATTAAAATGAGGTTGTACATAATGTATCCCATCACCCTTCAAGGGAAGTTAGTAATTGAATGCAATAAAACTCAAATTTTACCAATGTGCTCAGATTCTTCTCCTACCCCCACCTCCCCCTGTATATTTCTGTATTACTTTCTTTTCAAAAATCTGACTTTGTTTCTGATTAGGCTAAGATATGATATTCTGATCTGATTTTTACTTTCCAAACGCTATAGTGAGGAAAGTATCGTAATCATGTCAAAAATCCGAATTTGAGATTTTGATGTTTCTATACGTTTCGAGGGCCCCCAAGTAAAGGACAAAACTGGGAAAATTCATTAGTGGCCAATGGCCGGTACTGTCAGTTTTGTTAGTAGCCACTTTTTTAAGTTAGTGGCCACTTTTTACATGATGAGACTATTTCTTTCAGATTGCGAAAAGCTTTGTCACCATTTTGTGGTATAATAAAATTAACACATGGACAATGGAATTGTAATTTGTAACTTCGCTCTTTTTAAAAATCCTAAATTGCACATCCTAAATTAAAATATGTCTAAGGCTGTAATAATAACAGCAAAAGTTTTTATTTTTTAATTAATTCAGTAGTACCTTTTTTTTTTTTTTTTCAAATTTATTTAAAGGAAATAACCTGTTATCATTCACAATTCATATTGATATTTTCTAGTAAATGAATCGGCCGATTCATCACCATCACTATAACTTTTACATGGTCATGTGTAAATACAGTTAGCAATTTTATTATTTTTCCTTATTTCTAAAAACACACCTTTTTAAATGATTTTATTTCACTAGAGTTAAAGTATTTCCTCTTAAAAAGCATAGATATAAAAACTTAGCTGCTTAATTAAAAATAACCTACTTAGCTGCCAAACTTGCAGCTTTAAAAATAGGGAGATTTCTACTTGAAAATAAAAATGAAGATTTTTACCCTAAAGAAAGCAAAAACGAAAACTTTAGAAAAATACACATTTAAGCCAAATCAAATTTTGATGCACACATTTGCCAAATAGCTTAAATGGGTTAAATATACACTAAATACTATGGATAAAATAATAATGGAAAAAGATTATGATTTGCAGGACATCTGATCGTTGACTGCTAGTTGAAAATGGAGATGGGGGGGGGAGTAAAAAAAATACATGAATGAGAGTAGTTCTACCCCTTTATAGGTTCTAGAATCCAGTTAAGCAAGTTTAAAATGAATATTTACATTTATGTTATGGATAGAGAAAGATTGTAAGTCACAAGGCATCAGTGGAGTATGGGATTGCCAATCGTTAGGGAGGGGGGGGGATAACAAAAATTATGAGTAAAAGATATTAAACAATTCTACTTCTTTATAGATTCTAGAATCTAATACAGCAAGTTTAAAATAGATATTTTATATTTATGCAGCAAATGGAGAAAGATTAGAAATTATAAAGCTTTCTGTAAGCTGTGTGGTCACCAATCGTTAGGTGGAGGGAAAGGGGGTCCAATAAATTATATGAGTGAGAGATATTAAGCAATTCTACTTCTTTATAGGCTGTAGAATATAATAAAGCAAGTTTAAAATGAACATTGACATTTATGCCATGGATGGAAAAAGATTGGAAATCACAAGGCTTCGATTGCCAATCGTTGCTCGATTTTTAAAAACTTTTACTGATCACAAAAGTGGCGACTTTAGTGGCGATCGATACATAATTTTTAATCGCCATCTTTTTTTATTTAGTCGCCATGTGGTCGGTGGCGACCGTTAATTTTGCCCTTTGCCCCCAAGTCCTTTTGCACTATTTTTACGATGATGTGTGTGTATGTATATGTGTGTCTGCGAGTGAACACGCTAGCGTCTAAACACTTTGTTCGAATAAGCTGAAAGTTGGTACGTATATTGTAAGTCACCATAGTATGGACCCTATAGATTTTGGTGAATCTAGCACTTATATTTTTTTTACAGGGACACCAGAAAAAATTCTTTATCATTATGGCCTATGGGGCCAAATTTTTAAAAGTGAGATAGTGTCTAAACGCTTCATTAATCTGAGCAAAAAATTTGTACACATGTTATAGGTCACAGTTGCACAAACTGTATAGATTTTAGTGAATTTAGAACTTACAGTTTTTTTACAGGGGCACAAAGAAAAATTCTTTACCATTATAGCCTATGGGGCCAAATTTTTAAAAGTGTGATAGCATCTAAACACCTTATTAATCTGAGCAAAAAAATTGTACACATGTTATAGGTCACAGTTGCACCAACTATAAAGATTTTGTGAATTTCGCACTTACAGTTTTTTTACAGGGACACAAAGAAAAATTCTTTATCATTCATTATGGCCTATGGGACCAAATTTTTAAAAGTGCAATAGCATCTAAATGCCTTATTCAATTGAGGTGAAAATTTATATGAATATTATAAATCACTGTTGCACTAACTATAAGCATTTTAGTGAATCTAGCATTTATAGGTTTTTACAGGGACACAACGAAAAATTCTTTATCATTATGATCTTATGGGCTCAAAGTTCAGTAGCATTGAAAAAAACATAGTGTAATATATGGAGAAGAATACTCAAACATTTTATTAGGATTTTCTCTCTTTTGTTTGTTTAACAACTCCTCTTTCTTTAGTTTATCTACAATACTGTTAATTACTCAATGTTCGGAAAGTCGAGTGGAGTCACTCCAGACTTTTACTTTTAATGAGAACTCTGTTTCTATTTAACTTATTAATCGCAGTTTAACAAACTTAATCTGAAAGATTATTTTATGCTGCTATAGGATTTTACTTTTACCATTTATATAATTTAAGTGGAGGAGATGTATTTTATTAAAAAACAAAACTTTTGGTATTCGGATTTACTAAAATAATAAAAAAAAAAGCAAAAAAATATATTTGAATGGCAATTATATATAAAATTAGTTGTTAAAACAAAATTTGATGTGTATAAATTACCCATTTTCAGTCCTGGCTATGAAAATTTTTCTTGTGGGTGTTATTTTTCATTTTAAAAATATTTCTATAAGGAATTGTTAACTAATCTAATACAATCAAACTCATGAAACTTACCTTTTTCTTTTGCAGTGCTACTGGTTTTACCACCCGTTCTGATATTGGTCCTGCTAGAGATGCAAGCGATGTTCCGTAAGTATTTAAAATTTTTGTTAAGATGCATCAAACTTTTTTTTTAACTTGAAGAATCATATTGAAATCAGAAAATAACTCTTGCTGTACACAGTGTTTATAGTTGTTTGTGTTACTTTAATTGCAGTATCATATTCAAGTTATATTGATAATTCCCAGGATCAAATTCCCATCTTATTTTTCAATTTCAATATTAGCAATCTTTTGTAAAATTAGTTATCTTTTTGCTAGTTTAACTGAAACATTCTGTACCTTACTAAAATAAAATATTATATTGATTACTTTTTTTAAATACATGTTCAAAAAAATATGAAAGTAATAATTTTTCATGTAATGTGAGCTTGAGGAAAAAGGTCTTGCTACAACATTTGCTGAAAAAGAAAAAAGAAAAAAAAAAAAAAAAAATTAAAAATCAATAAATAAATATTGAATTTTCTTATTGCTATGTGTTCTCATGCAAGTAAAATTTAGAAAAAGGCTATTCTCATTGTATAAAATTTTATTTTAAAATTTAATTTCAAACCAAATTTTTCATCCATATCCAAAATTTATTTACCTTAGAGCTTCATTCAAACACTTTCGCCTCCTACTTATCGATCGTACTAATGAGATTTCGCTGTCCTTTGACTTAAACATTTTACACCACCTGGTGTTCAGGAAGGTCAGATTGTATTAATTACAAACTATATTATTGGTTAGTACTTTCAGTTTTTTGCATTGCAATGCATATTGGTTATTTTAATAATTTGCAAGCTTTTTAGGGTTATTAAAATTAATTTTTAGAGATTAGTTTGAACTGTGGTTATTTTATTGAACGCAATATTGTTCAGATGCTCTTTTATATATTTTTTAAATTTTCTTTGTCATTTCATGTGGAATGACATGAATGATGTAATTGACAATGCTCTGGAGCAGGAAGCAAAAGTGCTCGAATGGAGTTTATTAGATGTGATATAATTTTATATTTAAAAAATATTTTTTTTTCTTTTTAAAAGTAGCTAAAGTTTAAACAAAATGCCTGTTCTGAGAATTGAAAATGTGTTTTAATAATTTAGCTACTACCATAAAAATACAATGAATAATTAAACCCATCATCACAATGAATACTTTTAAAAATTGCTTAGTTATATTTTTTCGCTTTTTGTCTTATTGTAATTTTTGTCGTTTTTTTTTTTTTTTTTTACTTCAAATTAATGAATCTTTCTCTATATATGTTATGTACTATTAAGAAAGGTATTTTTTGCACTTTATTAATAATCCATATGAAGGTGTAATATGTTTTCTAACTTCTAATATATATGTTTTAAAATACGTTAGAGATGATCGACATGCTCCTCCTAATAAGAGGAAAAAAATGCAGCAGAAGGATGAAGAAGATGACGATGATGAGGATTTAAATGATTCAAATTATGATGAGGTAAAAGTGTTGAATTATTTCTGTCATTTTGTTTTGCAGTGTATAAAAGTCTTATTTTTAGTAATGAGAACTAACTTCTAATAAACTGAATCAAATATATATGTATATTTTCCCTTTTTTAATATTCTTCTTCTAATCTTTTGCAAGTGGTCAAATGAAAACTATGCATATAAGTTAAGCCAATAAACTGGATAGACAAAGAGATTAAGAAATTATAGTCTATACATTTCTAGATTGTGAAACAATAGTGTGAATGTTATGAATAATCTTTTGTATTGTAAGAGATTTGCTTAATTTCCCATTTTAGAAACATTTTTTAAAAACGCAGGAAATAATTTTAATTATTAATAAAGCCACAAATGAAATATATTTAAAGAAAAAACAAAGACCTTACTTCAGCTTTATTGACGTAACTTAACGGTGGAGTACTTTCTTTTAGCCCCCCCCCCCAATCTTCAACATCAGGTACTCTGTGTTGTGCTGAGTCTGTGAAGTTTTTTCCCGAACCACTGGATCTTCTTCCCTCCTCTAGGAGGTGGCGCCAGGCTGGATCAATACCTGTCGTTGATTCGTCCTGTGCATGCAACCTGGACGAATCAATGACAGGTATTGATCCAACCTAGCGCCACCTCCTGGAGGAGGGAAGATCCAGTGGTTCGGAAAAAAACTTCACAGACTCAGCTCAACACAGAGTAACTGGTGTTGAAGATGATGGGGGGGGGGGGGCTAAAAGAAAGTACTCCATTGTTAAGTTACGTCAATAAAGCTGAAGTAAGGTCTTCGTTTCTTCTTTAAACACAGGAAATAAGTTTTAACTAAATTGCAATTAATATCCTGGAATGATGAGGTTAGTAATCTCAACATTGCTGTGCAATCTGATAAGTGTCTGTACACACCATTGCCAGATCAGATTCTATTACTTAGTAAGGATAGTTTTGCTAAAATATGTGTACATATATATCCTGGGTTTTTAATTTTCTCACATAAAATTTTAATATTGTCAGAAATTCATGCTTTCTTGAAAGGTGAGTTTTGAAAAATGTTTGTTTAGAAAATTGATCTTTCAGAAAAATAAGCACTTTTAAAATAAAATTTGTACGAAAATTAGCAAATTTAAAATTGACCTTTTACAAAATCATATTTTAAAGTTTTCAAAATTTTAAATGGTAAAATTACATAAAGTTTAGGGTAATAATAATAATAATAATAAACCTTGCATTTAATTAAAAAATTTTAATTTTTACTAAAAGCATTAGCAGTGTAATTTCTGGCTTAAAATGGTTATCTGTTTAAGAGTTTCTTTCTAGATTGCATCTTTAATGATGTAGTAATTGAGTAACGTGGTAGCCTGCCTCATATATAAATATATGTAAAATAGTAGGTAGGATAAACAGGAATAAACTACTACGTCAGAAACGCCAAAGAAAAATTATTGAGGTGCATACAGCTGTTTCGGTAGCCTAAAGCGTACCGTCATCAGTGCAAAAAAAGAACTTGCACTGATGACGGTACGCTTTAGGCTACCGAAACAGCTGTATGCACCTCAATAATTTTTCTTTGGCGTTTCTGACGTAGTAGTTTATTCCTGTTTTAATATTCCAACGCCAAGTCTCCTGCCATTATAGGTAGGATAAAGTATGAGTACCGAATTATTTTTTTTTCCCTCTACAATAATGTGTTCTTTATTAATCAAAATTATACACATAGTAAAAGTCTTATAATACTTCCTGTTTGATCATAAGGACTGATAATGGTATTAGAATTTCAAAATAAAAAGTCAAATTAAAGAATTTTCTGTAACAACGTATTTGCTAATTTTTTTTTTAGCTCCTTCATATTTCTGTTAATAAACTGTGCAGTTATTTAAAATACTTTTTATAAATATACCACCATTTGGAAATGTTAGTATAATTACTGATATTTTCACTCTGTAATTTACTGTAAAACAAAGCAATTGCATATAATGGTTTTTTCATTTTCTATTTTATTTGTGTGGAATTTCTAATTGCATTTAAATGTGTTTTACATTATAAGAAATGATTTTTTGACTGAATAGAAAACTCTTGCATTTTTTTTTTAAATGTTTATTTTATTTTTTTAATTATTGCTATTTTATTTGTTTATAGTTTGCTGGCTATGGTGGTAGTTTATTTAGCAAAGATCCCTATGATAAAGATGATGAAGAAGCTGATGCCATATATGAGGCTATAGATAAAAGAATGGATGAAAAAAGAAAAGAATACAGGTAGAGATATTATTAAAAATTTCTATTATTATTTCACCAAGCCTTCAGACTAATATTGTATGTAAATATATATATATATATATATATAACTATTTAGTTTGAAAATATGATATACAGTGATTTTATTATCATTATAATTGTGTAAGAATTATGATATTTTCAGTAAATAAATAATAGTTTGTTGAATGTGAAAGAAAGTATACCAGCTAAGTCTAACTGAAATAATAATGTAAAAAATTTAAATACCTCAAAAAATATGCAGATATATTTTGGGGTACACTTGTAAACATCCTCAGTGCTGCACTACTGACCCCTGTTTGTTTTCAGCAAGGAGTGGACACAGGGTTCCCAGCGGTGACTAAAAAGCAACTATTTGTTACTAAAATCAACTCCAGGCTACTATGGCAACTATTTTTGTGTAAAAGTGGCTTAAAAGCTACTATTTTCTGGTTAGTTAGCACTATTTTCTGTTAAATGGAAACTATTTTGAACAAAAAATTGTTCCCCGTTATTTTTTTCTGCACCTTCACTTTATTTTTACTTCTATTAACCAACTACCATAGGTTATGGGGATATTTATTGTATTCTGTCAAAAAATTCAATTTCGAGTTTCAATCTGATTTACATGTTTTAAGGTCCCCTCTTCCCAAAAAAGTGGTTTTCAGCAATTAGGATATGTGTGTGGATGGGGGAAGACAGAGAGATCTTCTGACTATCATATCTCCAAAACTAATAGAACAACGGAACTTCAGAATTGAGGTTGGTCTGCTATACAGATGATTTTTCCAACTTTTGGTGAGAATTGGAAAACCAGAAGTGTGGCATTGGAAACTGACAGTGGGATTGTAAGACTGTATATAAACACCCTCTTAGATGTCCTTTCATATGTCTTAGTTGATTAGTTCAGAGAAATTGATAGGCTTTCTGTATAAGCTGGTTAATTTGAGGTTCTTGCAAAATGGCTGAATGAATTTTTTTCAAACTCCTTTCAAACTTGCCTTTTAGACATCCGTTCGTATGTAATTGTTGTTTTCTGGTCAACAATTCAGGTTACCACGTTTTGATGAAATTATCTCAAAAAGGCTTTAAAGATTTTCTTGAAAATTTCTATGTAAATCCCTTTTTAGATATTGTTTAGCATCAAATTATTCTTAATTATCTGAAGTTATTACAGGAAAATTAACAATCATCCTGATTACATAGGTCAGTTTTAGATCTCAGAAATTGGTGCCTCGAAAAAGGTTCTACCACTTTTTTTTTTTTTTAATCTCACTATGTAAACTCTATTTTATATGCCTTTACAATAGATGCCAACATTTTAATTTATTCCGGAGTGTTTTTTTCATACCACTTATTTTTTCAGGATAAAGTTTTGTTATTTTATGAAAGACATATATTGGAGAAAATTTTTCTATAAATAATATGGTGCAAAATAAAGCAGGGCTAAAAATGTTCTGGAGTAAATTAAAGAATTGGCATCTATGCTTTACATATGTATCAGTATTCTTTTACAAGAAAGGTATCTAATTTCTTAGGTCAATTTTATATCTTCTGACGACATTATTTCTAAAAACTACTTAAATGATTTTATATATTTTTAATCTAAGACAACTATTTGGATTGGAGCTATTATTCTGGCTACTATTTCATTGAGAGGGGCTACCATTTCATTCATTAAAGGCAACTAAAGCAACTATTTTTGAGTGCCTTTCATGCTGGGAACCCTGTGGACACTGAAATATATCTGCACAGGGTAGCCACAGGCTACTAAAAGGCAACTATTTGCGACTATTTTCAACCTGAGGAGACTATGGCAAATATTTTGGCCTGAAAAGCTTGAAAAGCAACTATTTTTGGAAAAAGGCAACTATTGGGAGACTATTTTTCACCTTTTGCAAAATTCTTGCTCCAGAAATCTCAGAAAAATCTTTCAGAAAGAAATATTTTCTATTCATTTTCTAAACAATCCCATATCTTAACCTTTTTATTTTATTTTTTTACCACTATAAAGTATGGCATATCCCTGATGTTGACCTTGAAGCAAGGGAAATATCCAATGAAAATGTAGAAATTGCACCAGATGTGACATATGGTACCTATTAGGCTGACCAATTTGCTTACTGCAGTTGACTCCGGTGACCTGTTATGTCCTTCCTCATAGTAAGCAAAAGTAACAAAATTATAAAAGAAAGAAAGCTCTTTTAGTAAATCAGAAAAGGAAGAATACAACTAAGGAAATATAAGCTCTTAAGAGCGGACAATACATAATCTTTTTGACAGCCAAAGCCCATGTTATTCCATGGGAAAATTTGTTTCCACAATAACTCATTGGCGAATGTATTTTTTAAAATTCAGTTTTCACATTCAGGAAATTCACAGTCGTTAAATTAGCACTTGTTTTCAAAAAATTGATTTGAAATCAAGCACAGTTCCGTCTTGTTGCTTGCTTCTTTTCCAGGATAATAGGTAAAGAATCAGCACTGTTATTTCCTGTAGTGTTATAGCACCAAATGAAAGAAATTAAATTTTTAATTACTGCACTTCATGTTAAAAAAAAAAAAAAATAAATAAATAATAATAAAAATTTTGGGAGTTTATTTTTCTGAGGAAAGTAGGATTAAAATTCCCTCCTTCCCCTTTCAATAAAAAAGTCCACCGTAACAAACTACCGTAATTTTGCGTATATAACCCGCGGCGGAAGGTAACCCGCAGCATAAAAAATTTATTTAAAAATAATTATAACCGAAAGATACCCCGCACTTCTAAAATCACATGGTCGGCAATCGCTATTTATAATTTCAATATTAATTGATATTATTTTAATAATAAGTAGGAAAATACACAAATAATAAACAAGTATACAAATAAATATAAATAATGAACAAATAGATTTACTTACCTATAATGAAAAAACAAATAATCATAACATAGTATTAATCTTTTTTTATATATAAATTTCTATGAACTGGAGTAACTTCTAATGATTAACATCTTTATTTAATTTATAATAAAATTATAGATTAATAATAAATTTATTTACAAATTCATTCAAATCCATCGAAATTGGATACTTCTGTATCAGAATGAAAACGTTGCAATATTGTTTGGGACAGTTCGTCTTCATCATCCGTATTATCCTCCTCATCAAGTTCCTTTTCACTGTTCTGAATTTCTTCGTCATTATACGTTAATAATTGAGATTTCCGAAACAAAAATGAGACTGGTGTTGATTTTCTCGTTGTTCGCGATAGATACCCTGCACCGGATGATAGCCCGCTGGATATACAAAGTCAGGTTTTTTTAATAGATTACCCGCGGGTTATATACGCGAAATTACAGTACATATAAAGTGATGATTATTACATGTAATTTCTATGCAACTTAATTTGAGAATCTGATTTTATACATAATAATGAGAAATCAATCTTAAATGAGGCCATTTTAACGAGAATTCATTATATAATATTTTTCTGTTTTTATGAATTGCTTAGAAAATCTAATATTTGAATACATTTATATTATTTAAAACTATTTTATTTTGAAGATATTTTAATGATATACTTAAATTGAATTCTAAGAAAATGCATATGGTTTTTATTCTTTAATATTCATTAGCAAGTGATATTTAAGCTAGTATTTTAGTCACTTGGCTACCATTTAGGCAACTATTTTAATGCTTCTAGGCTACTAAAGCAACTATTTTTGTTCCATTTCTTTTGTGGCAACCCTGTCTGCACATAAAAAAATGATATTTTTAAGAAATTTAAATTTTTTAAGTATCATTTCAATCCTTTCAATTGATTAAAGTAAATAGGGTGTTAAAACTTTTTTGTTTTAACATTTACTATATAATGATTATTAAGAAATAGTTCTTAGGTTTGAAAGCATGTTTACCAAAAACTTATTATTTTTACTGTGTAATAATAATAATCCAAAATAAATGTTAATTAAAATTTTAAAATAAAGTAGCTTTAATCAATCACTTTGTAAACGAGACAAAAATAAACCTCAAAGCTGCATTATTTATTCTAATAGTAGTTCCATAAAGGAATTCCCAAAATTAAAACACAATTTTCAAGATGAACTATAGGGGGAAAAAAATCTTTTTGAAGTAATTAATTCTGTTTTGGGGTTAGTGTGTTTTCTATCATTGTAAAATAATGCAGTTGGAAATTTGTTATACTTTTTCATTCTATTTGCTTAAGTTTGCTGTTTTCAGTGTTTTATGTAAAACTAGTTGGTCTGTGCTTGCGTAGCATTCAACTTTTACGCATGTATTTCCAATTTTATTTCACCTTGCCTGTTAAAATTACTAAATATGGTTTACATGGTACTTAAAACAAATTGCTTCATATTTTGCAACACAATATTTATATATTTTGAAGTTCAGATGTCACCAAAAAATTAAAAATGTCATTTGAGTACTTTAATTTAAATTTTATAAGCACATGTTTATTTATTTGTATTATTAATATCTCGGGACATAGAATTCTACATATTTATCATTATTATTATTTTACCCTGGTATGTTAAAATTTTGCATGGCAAAGAAAAGAATTTATTAGAAAAATAGAAATTGCTTTATTTATTGATAATCAATAAAAAAATTTTCCTAAAATATGCAAACGATGGATAAAATTGTATTTTCTTTGTGTTAATGCCAGGAACGGACTGGGTCCTCTGGAAGGGCGCATACCTTGGATTTTCAGAGGGCGCAAGTCGCTATTAGTTAGTTATATATAACGATAAAGGGATGGTTCAGGCATTTTACAGATAAATAGTAATTTTTTACATAATAATCTGCTAATGTTGAGTGTTTGTGTGTTTGCTTGCGCCGCATTCCTTTATCCTTTCAGCTATCGTTTCCAAATTTTGCACACACATTATTTAACGGAGGGGGAGGGAGGCACATAATGATGTATTTTTAGCTATTAAATTTCAGTTAGCTTTATAATTTCTTCTATATTCAATGGAAGAGAGAATTGGATTCGTAAAAATTTTCGACTTCTAGTTTTCAATGGATTTACATGTTTTGAGAGGTCCAGAACACGATGTGACAATATTTATAAAATGTATGTGAGTGTGTGAGACAAGAATTTGTGGCGATTGTATCTTAAGAGCTACTGCTCAGAATTGCATATAAATTTATATGCAGACGCACCTTGACATAAATTAGTGTATCAATTTCTGGTGCTAATCGCTCAACTGGTAGAGCTGCTATACAGCGATTTCAGCAGTTTCAGGGAAGGCTATATCTCAGGAACTATTGCACAATAATGCATATAAATTTATATGTAGATGACCTTGACATAAATTAATGTCTATCAACTTTTGGTGCCAATCGCTGAGCAGGTCGTACTGTTATACTGCAATTTCCTCAATTTCAGGGAAAGCCATATTTCAGGAACTACTACAAATAAATGCATATGTAGATGCACCTTGACATAATGTCTATTTACCTTTGGTGACAATTGCTCAACAGGTAGCGCTGATATACAGCGATTTCCGCAATTTCAGGGAAGACAATATATTTCAGGAATTACTGCGCAGAAATGCATATAAATTTATATGTAAATGCACCATGACATAAATTAGGTTACGTCAACTTTTGGTGCCAATCATTTGACAGGTGATTCTGCTATACAGCGATTTCCACAATATAAGAGAAGGCTGTATCTTTGGTTCTATTGCGTATAATCGAACAAAACTTGATATATGTAAAGGCCATTATGAGACATTATGCTGACTAAATTGAGTGTATATTCGCCATAGTTGGCGCGGTTATATTGCAGTTTTTCCTGAGGACGTGAAGAATGTTATCTGCACGGTAAAATTTCACTTTTATTGGTCATTTAGTGTAATACTTCTCTAAGATAAAATTCATCTGCATTCATAATTAATAAAAAATAACAAATAATTTGTATTGCGTGAATTTGTATGGGAAAATATAGAAGAAAGTTTTGTGATGGCCACTGCATACTAGTTTTAAATTAATTTTTAAGAATTTAAACATTAGCTCTATGGGGAAATTTTAATCTTTTTCATTGTTGCATTGTTTCTGATTTCCTCCAATCCGATGTTCACCAATCCTGAAGAACTTAAAACAGAAATTAAATATATAAAGAATTTAACCACGCAAGCAAACTATCCCAAGAATTTAGTAGGTAAACTTTCGTTCGACAATTTCGTAATACAGGTTCTGCGCAGGTGTGTACAGGTTTCTCTACAAGAAGTCACTCCCAGCATGTTAAAACGCGTTTCTAAACACATGCGCAAACGAGTTCAGCTTTGCCTCCTAAAAAAGTGTGGACATTTTGAACATTTCTAAATGTAAGTTCTGTATTTTTTCCTCCGTTATTTTAAATGTGCCTTTTATCATTAGCATAAAAATAATCGTTTTAAGATTTGTTGTTCTGTAAATAAAAAATACATCAGCGTCAGTACTGGAACTTAGGACACACTACAGTATTGCTAGAAAATTAAATGTTAACGTCCCAATTAAATCGAACCCCAATATATTTCAAATTATCCGTAACGATAAAGATAAAATTTCTCCTCTGGAAACCGCAGGTATTTACGAAATCCCATTCCAATACGAAGACAATAGCAAAGGCTACTACATACGAATGGCAAAGAGAAAGATTAAAACCCGTATAAATGAACACCATAATAATATAAAATTCGGAAAATACACCACCGCGCTAGCCGAAATCCACAAAAACGAAAATATAGAAATCGATTTTAGTTGTGTTAGGAAAATTGCGAATTACAATAGCAACCAATATGCCCTATTCAAAGAAACAATTGAAATATTGAATCAACCATTTGCATGCAACCATGAAGAATCGAAAACAGGGATAGATGCCAACTGGCGCCACCTACTTGATGAAAGAACGAAGCACAGCAGTTCAAAATGTTCACGAAAGAACAACGCTGCCGAAGTGACTGGTGCCGATGATGAGGGGGGATCCTCCTACCTGAAAGTACTTCACCACTAAAAAGTCACCAAGTGAAGCTGAAGTAAAGTTTCTAAGTTCAGCTTCATTAACAAGGAAACTTAATCATCATTCTGTGTCTTACCTGTTAGGTAGTGTGTGTGCAAGATTTGGAACCGATATCTCAAAGAAGAAAGGAATGCGGACAGAACAAACGCACAACTTCAAAAAATTAAATATTAAGATGAGAGCACCAATTTCTAATTTGGGAGGGTGGGGGGTGCTAAACGTGCCAGTGCTGAATGTGTTGTTTGTTTCAATTCAGTTATTTCACTTAATTATACTAGGCCATCTCCGAAATTCCTTTGTATTTCGGATTTAAATTAGTTCAATCATTCACCCTAATCTCCCGTTAAAAATTGTCTTTATTTCCATATTTCCAATAATGCTGTTTATAAAAATTTCACTTGATTGATGCCACGGGTTTGACACTCAGATATAAACTCTTGTGCACTCCACCCTTCTTTGCTTATGGGATAGAAATCGTGGTAATTTTAAAGGCATATCTATAAGGCCTGTGTATTGCACCCCCCCCCCCCCCCCCCATCCGCCTCAAAATCTCTTTTCGGGGGTTTAAACAATCCCACGCGCTAAATGAGCAATGTTTCCTTTCCTAGTAATGCAGTTTTCATGGAATAACGTATGTATTACGGTTGTTTTTACAAAGGCTCGGATTAGCCCCTCATATGCAATGATAATATGCAATTTAAAAAAAAAAATATATATATATATATATATACATTTTTTTTTTTTTCTTTTTTTACACTAAGATTCTTTGAACGATTGTGGTTGATTGATTATAGTTGATCGATCGATTATTTGATTTCTGAAAAATTGCCACTCCCCAAAAAGTGCTACTTTACCTATGCATAAATCCAGACATAGTTTTCCGCCAACAAGGAAAATTGAGTTATTAAAAAGCATAAAATTAAAAATTATTACAAAGCGTAAAACAAACACTGTTTCTTTATATATATGTAAAGATTTCTACTGTACAGTATACATTTTGTATTTATAGCCACGGTAGCCCAGTCGGTAGAGCGCCGAGCTTGTAACTGGAAGATTGCAGGTTCGGTACTCGAGCCGACCAAAGACCGTTGGGTAAAGGGCAAAACTGGGAAAATTCATTAGTGGCCAGTGGCCGGTACTGTCAGTTTCATTAGTAGCCACTATTTTAAGTTAGTGGCCACTTTTCACATGATAAGACTATTTCTTTCAGACTGCAAAAAGCATTGTCACCATTTTGCGGTATAATTACCACAAGAAAAATATGAAAATAAGAAATACATATAATAATAAAATTAACATAGGGACACTGAAATTGTAATTCGTAATTACGCTCTTTTTAAAAATCCTAAATTGCACATCCTAAATTAAAATCTTTTTAGGGCTGTAATAATAACAGCAAAAGTTTTTATCTTTCAGATAATTCAGTAGTACTTTTTTTTCCCAATTTATTTAAGTGAAATAAGCTGTTATCATTCACAGTTCACATCGATATTTTCTAGTAAATGAATCAGCTGATTCATCATCATCACAACCTTTTACATGGTCATGTGTAAATACAGTTAGCAGTTTTATTATTTTTTCTTATTTCTAAAAACACACTTTTTTAAATGATTTTATTTCAATAGAGTTAAAATATTTCCTCTTAAAAAGTATAGATATGGAAACTTAGCTGCTTCATTAAAAATAATTTACATAGCTGCCAACTTTGTATCTTTTAAAATAGGGAGATTTCTACTTTAAAATGGGAAGGAAAAAGGAAGATTTCTACTCAAAAGAAAGCAAATACAAAAATTTATTGAAAAATACACATTTAAGCCAAATCAAATTTTGATACACACATTTGTCAAATATCTTAAATGGGTTAAATATACACTAAATACTATGGAGATAATAATGGAAAAAGATTGTGGTTTTCAGGACATTTGATCATTAACTGCTAGTTGAAATGGAGCGCACATGTGTGTGTGTGTGGGGGGGGAGGGAATACATCTATATACTTCTTTATAGGTTCTAGAATCTAATCAAGAAAGTTTAAAATGAATATTTATGTTATGGATGGAGAAAGATTGTAAATCACAAGGCTTCAGTCGAGCATGTGATTGCCAATCGTTAAAGGGGGGGGGGGGTCGATTACAAGAATTATGAGTAAGAGATATTAAACAATTCTGCTTCTTTACAGATTCTAGAATCTAAAAAAGTAAGTTTAAAATAGATATTTATATTTTTGCAGCAAATGGAGAATGATTAGAAATGATAAAGCTTTCCATAAGCTGTGTGATCACAGATCGTTAGGGGAGGGAAAGGGGGGGTCCAAAAAATTATATGAGTGAGATATATTAAACAATTCTACTTCTTTATAGGTTGTAGAATATAATAAAGCAAGTTTAAAATGAACATTGACATTTATGCCATGGATGGAAAAAGATTGGAAATCACAAGGCTTCGATTGCCTATCGTCGCTCTATTTTTAGAATCTTTTAATGATCACAAAAAGTGGCGACTTTAGTGGCGATCGATGCATAATTTTTAATCGCCATCTTTTTTTATTTAGTCGCCATGTGGCCGGTGGCGACCGTTAATTTTGTCCTTTACCGTTGGGTACATTAATGGTGGCTGGTGCATGTAAAATCTGTCGTGGCTGCAGTGTACTCCATGTACCCATCAAAATTATACCTCTGGGGATTACCGAAGCGGGAGAGCCATCCTCTCTGTGTAGGATCAAAATTGTGATGGCATGTCTCCGGACCACTTCTAGGGGTGAGTTCCAGTTGAGTTCGTCACTCTCATCCATTTATTTTTATCACAAACTTTGTATTCCAATAAATGGCAACTCTAATCTCCCTAAACTATCTTTTTTTTTAATGTTAAAAATGACAAATTCTGGCATTAAGAACAACAATAAAACAGATGTCATGGCTTTCTTTATTTTCTGCATTAAAAAAATAATAATAATAATTAATTGACAGGTGAAACTCTCAGTAATACAAAGAGGGTGCTGACTAATCCATCCATTTCTACAAGTCCCGTCGTGTTACTCATATTTCTATTGACTTCATAAAATAATGTCTTTATTATTTGTACAAACATTTTCTTTTATCATTAAATCAGAATATCGTTGCATTGTAAGACTAAGAGGGCATTTACTTGGCAATATGTTAGCACATGGTGTATGACCAGGGCGCATTGAACACTCATTCATCTTCACCTAAAGCGCAAAAAAAAAAAATCAATAAAAAATTTCTCGACTATCGCCCATGTGGGCGCACCAGCCTATTGCCTATGAGGGCGCATCGGCCCAAGGGCCGGTGGGCCGGCGGCCAAGTCCGCCCCTGGTTAATGCATTGTTGCAATAGGGATGTAAGTTTTCCATTAAATTTCCTTTTTTCATTATTTTATTCAGTTGGAAGACACACATGGAAACCATAAATAAAATTTTACTTTCTTTATTCCAGTACATTGTTTTACACATGACTTCATTTTCAGCATTAGTTTAAACAAACTTGGGTCTTTATTATTAAGAACATAATAATAATTCAAAATTAGAGATTGCACATACACAAAAAAGTTTTCTATCACTATTATTGCATAAACAGAAAGTAGATTGCAGTGATAAGTTATTTTCTTATGCATCTAATGTAGGGAAATGCAGCCTTTTGAAATACACCAGTTTAAAATTTTTTGATACCTATTCTCAGGAAGAGGTACTCTATGCTTTCTAATGTATTCCATACAAGTTGTAAAAACTTTACTAATGTTATAAATGCATAATTATTTTTCAGGGAAACAAAGTTAAAAATTGAATTGGAAAAATATCGTCAAGAAAGACCAAAAATTCAGATGCAGTTTTCTGATTTAAAGGTATTTCTATTCTTTTTACCAATAATATTATGATATCTTATGTAATATAGTAAAAAGTAAAAGCTGTGAAGCGCTGTACAGATGTTTATTTAAAACAATATTTATCTTTCAGCGAGACTTGGCTGATGTAACTGAAGATGAATGGAAAAATATTCCAGAGGTTGGAGATGCCAGAAATAAACGTCAAAGAAATCCTAGACCTGAAAAGTAACTTTGAACTTTTTAATTACTTGAGTTTCTGACTAAAGCATTCATAATTATTTCCTGTAATTAAAATTTTTATTATTCCTTTGAGTTATTAAACTTTGATTGTATTAATAAATACTTCCTAACCCTTTGAAGCAGATTTCTCATCAAAGATAATTTTTACACTTTTTTGATAGTTTTAAGTTATTTTAGATCTAAATAAGGGGAAAATGTTATATTTAAAATTTTAATTAATTTTGGTTCGAAAATATAGAGTGGGGCACCGGTGTCCCTTTCTGCATTAAAGGTAAATTCATCATGGGACACGGGCATCCCATGAATGAATATTTTTACAAATTGCACTTATTTACAATTACTTAGATATAGGAGTAGCAATAATTCATTACTGATCTTTTTTAAATAATCAAATTTAATTAGAAATAAATTTTTGAAATTGGTTGATAAAATTTTTTCAAACTATTTTTATTTAACATTTTTATTTTAGTAAAACATTTACTCTGATAATCTAATAGATTTTTTATAGTAACTATTAGACTATCTTTTATAATAAAAAACTATCATATAATAATAATATTTGTAATAAGAGCGTCAAAAAATAAATAAGCAAAAGGGACACCGGTGTCCCATCTGCGTCAAAGAGCTAAAGAGAAATTATTTATTTTTCATTCTTTTATATACCGTGTTTACTCGTGTAATAGTCGCACTTTTTTTTTGGCCAATTTTTTATTGTAAAAATCGAGCTGCGACTATTATGCGAGGAAATCTATTACACAATATTATACACTGTAATGCTAAAACATTACTGGTATATCAAAACAAGATAAAATAAGTAACTTAACAAATGTTTACATTTTATGTACTCTTTATGAAATAGTCTTTTCATCAGTTGCACACAAAAGAAAAGAGGCATTTTTTATGGTTTTTCTTTTACGCGGGGAAAGAATTTGAATGATTTTTTTCTGCTTCAAAGCGAATATGCGACTATTAAGTGAGGGTGATTATTACACGAGTAAACATGGTAATTTTCTTGCAGATGCAGTTTTTAAATGAATGTATTATATTTTTGTATTTCCATTTTAGTTTCTATGACAAGTTAAACTCTTTCTGTCATAGGAAATTAATATTTGTTATTTTCCTCATAGATATACACCTGTGCCTGATTCAATTTTAGCGAAAGCTGGTTTGCCTGGTGACAGTGTCTCTGCTTTGGATCCAGTAATGTCATTTTGTTATTCCCAATATATATATATATATTTATTTATATCCTTTATTGATTATCTCCCCCCCCCCCCCCCCCGACCCAATAAATCCTTCAAAAATCTATTTATAATCTCATCTGTTTTAAGTTAAATTTTCAGCACTTTATGATTTTTAAAATTCTCTGAATACTAAAGTTAAGTTTTTAATGGTTGATCTTTGTGTATGTCTTTTATCAGTGTAACTTAAAAATAAATAATTGTAGGCAATTCAAAGGTTGCATTTTGAAATTCATAGGAGATTGCTACTTTAAAAGTTTGATCAAGATTGATGATAAGTTTTTAAGATTGGAGTGGGTGAAATTTGTCTGAATAATTTCCAATAAACTTTTAAATTTAATAACAGCTTTGAGTTCTATATAAATGTAAGCACTATATGTAAACAGGGAAGGAGGGGGACTTTAGCCCCCTTCATACATAATTATGTGTTAAATAAAACTGTTAATATACCTAGTTGGAATTCTTTTTAGCATAGGTTTATATGCAGTACTTGCTACTTTATCCCTTATTCTGCATCTGTTTTTATAGTACTGAAGTACAAGGTAAGAGAAAGTCATGTGAGTGCCACACCAGATTATTTCTCTTATGTATTAATATATCTCAGTTTTTTTTTTTCAAAAAGATTTATATAATAAAATCCAGCTTAAGAATACGTGGTAACTGTTGCAAGTTTAAATGTTGTAATCTAAGTTATTATACTACTTGAACAAACAAAAATTATTTTGCTGTTTTTAAAGGATTTAGATATTTATTTTTTAATTTGCTCGGATTTATGGAAATTTTAATTATTAAGACTCTACTGTAATTATATTAGTCATTCAAAAATTTATCTTATTTACTTGTTTTCAGCATAGTTTCTTGACTTTCATTGAAAATAAGTTTTTGTTTAAATTACCCACTATTTCAAACAGAAAGAATTCATGTAGTAATTTAAGAATTGCATCAAAAGTAAAAAAATGCTTAAATTTACATATATTTAAAATTATTTCCCCTTCCCCTTAAATATGATTCCTCCCCCCCCCCTCTTTTTTATCTTAATCTCTAAAATTATTACACTTGTATACACCATTTTATTTATTAAATATTTATTACACATAACTAAATTCTTAAGTTGTTTTTATATTTTAAGGGATATGGTGGTGGACTAATGACTCCTTATCCTGGAGCTAATACTCCTGGTGGAATCATGACTCCTGGTTGGGCTACTTCAAGTGTAGATCTTGATCTCCGGAAGATTGGTCAGGCAAGAAATGCTCTTATGGATATAAAACTCAATCAGGTAAAATTCATAGTTTATATTCATAGTTTATATATAATAATTTTATCTTGATTTTTTTTGCAGTATATTATATATATCACAATGTGATCAATCGGTGAATTTCATTGTGGCCTCGTGGTTTCATTGTTGTTCATCTGCTTTGAAATTTTGCATTTTTAAATCCATATGTTTCCTGTTCTGGTTGTGGCAGGCTGGGGGAGTGTTGCCGGCATAAAACTAGTGTAACCCCACAGGCAAGTCACAAGTCTTGCCGCCTGCCTCCTTCTTCCTACCTTGTGTTTCTTAGGTTGTTTTTTCATTAATTTTGATAAGTTTACGGTTTTAAGTTAAGATTTGTTGTTTTACTTTATTGATTCGTTTGTTTTGCAGGCTGTTAATTAATAGATATGGTTTCTTTAAATTAGTGTATTTCATCCACTGATGATTTTTTTTTTTTTTTTTTTTTTTTTTAAATCTTATTGGTCATTGGTGTTTCAGTGATCTTCTATCTGTTGCTTGGCTTCTACTATGCTTAATAGATCATCTTTATTATATATATATATACACATTTGTTTTCATTTAACTGTTTTTGGGAACATGAAGTAAAAAAACAAAAACATGATCTAGTTAATTAAACTAAATATTGCACAAAAAGGGATTGAACAAATGAGCAACATTTTGTGAGAGGAGACATCTCTTTCGCTACTCTAACTTCTAACTGTCCATCTATATGCTATCTGCTGCAATATAAACAATTGCAGCAGGAGCATTGCACAATGGTGACATTATAAATTGCATATGCTACGACATTATTTAGTGAAAACATGAATGTAGGGATGTAGAATACAATTTAGATTTTTACAGTGTTTTTATTCTGTCTTTACCAGTATTTACAGTCATGGATATAAAAAAACAAACACGATTTTTATTTTTTGATATTTACTAAATGATAATTTGAAAGAATGGATGTAATTCTATGTAAATACCACTAGTTGTTATTTTGGCGATCTTTCTTAGCCATTCCTGTAAACCACCAAATTATGGTTAAAACATATCGAAGGAAAATGTTAAATAATAATAATAATAATTATAATAAATAACAATAAAATAATAATATATTAATAATATTAAAAATTCTGTAAATGATAATAAATTCAAACCGAAAAAAAAAAAAAAAAAATATATATATATATATATATTTCTATACAGTCGAACCTCGTTAACATGAATCTCCAGGGTGATAAAAAATTGGTTTATGTTATCAGTAGTTCATGTTATCAGTAATTAATCTTCATATAATTAAACTAATCTTCATTTTAATGGGGATTGTGGAAACAGTTCATGTTAAAGGTATTTCATCTTAACAAGGTTCGAGGATTTGGGGTATTTAGATATTATTCCTTTGGCAAATGAACTAGTGATAATTTTGATGAATTTGCACTAAAGTTAATTTCATAAATAATTAAATTTAAATTACATTTCATTACTAAATTTTTATCATTTTGATGAAAAATAGTTAAATTTTTAATTGTTCTTTGTCTTTTTTCATAATTGGCTATTTATCATGACATTTGGCCACTGTTTTTGATTTGATGAATATGGCCAGTATGAAAATAGATTCATTTGAAAATATCGACTCCTAGGTAAGTGAAGTCTGACTGATAATAATAATAATAATAATACTGTTGTTTTATGATAAATGTCATGTTAAGCCAAAGAGCCTAGACTTGACTCCTGGCCTGGTCAGTCTTTGCTCTAATTAAAATTAATTCAGCCTTTCCATCAACAATCTGTAGTATGTGTCATTTACTTTTTAGATATTTTAATTTGTACAAATTTACTTAAGAATAAAGTAAGCATAACACCTGTTTTTCTATTTTGTATGATTTAGGTATCAGATTCTGTTAGTGGACAAACAGTAATAGATCCTAAAGGCTATCTTACTGATCTTCAATCTATGATTCCTATGCATGGGGCAGATATTAGGTAAAATTTCATATTGTTTATTTTATTTCATAAATAAGCGTAATTGGTTAGAAATATTATTCATCAACCATAAATATTTATTTAGAGAAATTGGGGGGGGGGGGGGGGGGGAGGGAAGGTTGAATTTTTATACCAACTATGTGAAAGAACTGGGAATTGAACCCTGGCACTCTTCTTACTGTGCAGATGCTCTACCACTGAGCCACCCTGGCTGATTATCTACAAAGTGCTTGAGTTCGATTCCTGGTTCTGACATTTTTCACATAGTTTCTATAAAAATTCAATCTTACACTCCGTTTTCTCTAAATAAATATTCATGGTTTAATATTTCTAATTAAAAATTTTGTGGTCTATTAGAGTTGCGCCATAATTAATATGCTCACTTGCATATTAATCTGCAAATCTGCGTTTGCAGACATGGTGATTTTGCCAATGGATATTATGTCAGAAATGCTGAGTTGGTAATCAGCCAGGACGGCTCAGTGGTTGTAATTGATGTTAAAACTATTAAGATGTCTGTCATTTCATTTCTTTCTTTTTCTTTTACAATTACATCTTTATGTATGGATCTGGAACTAAATTGAAAGGTTGATTAGTCATTTAAAATAATTTACTAAGTAAAAATTTGAAAGCCTTGTAGTTAAAAACTTTTTTTCTTTTTCTTTTTTTATGATCGCAAAAGAATTTTGCTGTTTAATTTTATTGCATACGTATATTTTCTAATGACATTTTTCTTAGCATAATTCATATGAATTATGCTAACAAATATATTTCAGTTAAAAAAAAAAAAAAGAGGTATATTTACTTCATTTCAGATAAATTGGAATGGAAGACAGATTTTTATACCAACTATGGGAAAAATACCAGAACCGGGCCCTCCGCTTAACCTGCGGATGCTCTAACCTGCGACCCTGGCTGTTAGCCAGCTCATTGCTCAGTGGTAGAGCATCCGCGCATTAAGTAGAGGGTCCAGGTTCAATTCCCAGCTCTGATATTTTGCAATAGTTGGTATAAAAATCAGCCTTCCACTCCAATTTATCTGAAATGAATATTCGGTTGATGAATGAAATTTCTAAGTTATATTTACTGTCATAAAATTACTAAAAAAAAAAAAAATTTCTTTGGTAAAAAAAAAAAAAAAATCAAAGCAGTCTTTGGGAACTGTCGATAAAAGTGAAAACTAAGTAACTTGTGAATTGTATCGTCAGGCTATTAGATTATTATTTTCGGTTTGTAAGGAAGTGTTTATGATCTGTATTATGTGATTCGGCACAATATTTGTAGCTACCCAAATTAAATGAACTAAGCCTTATATTAGGTAAAAATATTGATTACTTATGAAATTATTTTAATTAGTAGCTGAGATACAAAAGAAAACCGATTCAGGACACCTCAAAACGTGTAAATAAGGTGAAATCTCGAATTCCACTTTCGATAATATAAAAGAAATTATAAAATATCTTTCGAATGATGTATTAAAAATAATTTAATCATAATTAGAATTTGAAATATTGAAATTTTAAAATATTATAGCGCCATCTGGCGGTAGACATTTCTGTAATCTACTGTTCGATTCCAAATCAACAAAGCTTTCTAATGATGTATTACTTATGAAATTTTTTTAATTAGTAGTTGAGATACAAAAGAAAATCCATTCAGGATGCCTCAAAACGTGTAAATCAGGTAAAATCTCGAATTCCACTTTCGATAATATAAAAGAACTTAAAAATATCTTTTCATTAAAGTATTAAAAATAATTTAATCATAATTAGAATTTGAAATATGCATATTAGAATAAAATTTAATTTCCAATTAAAATGTAAATTTTTTCCAAAATCGATGAAATTTGAACTGCAACTATCCCCTGTGCTGTTAGTGGCGCACATAAAGTTTGAAAGAATTTAGAAGAAAATTGAATCATTTTGAAATTTGAAATTTTTATTCCTAGTAGAAAAACCACTTGATGTGAATTGGTAAAAAATCTGTTTCTTCCCGATCAGAGGGGGTGAATGGGTTGTCATGGTAACGAACGCATGCAGAATTTCAAAGCGTTCGCTGACGATGACACAAGTTTCATGATTTTTGTTCACCCAAAAGTGCTCAACGCGCCTAAAGAAGTTTTCACTTCAAAAAAATTAAAATTTCACCTGCTTTGCTAAAATATTTATAACAAAACATACAAAAATTATAGAGTCCTCAATGAAAAATATTATGGTATATGAGAAGGTTTTTAAATCTGAGTTTTGGCCCACACTTAATATTATACTTTTATTGTAGAATTATATTAATTACCTTAACTAGCAAATAATATATTTGAGAATTTTTAAATAAGTGTTCATCTTTGATGAAGGTTTTTACTCTCTGAACATACATGTGTAAGGAATGTATTGTTATCATGTCAAAAATCCGACTTTGAGTTTCAATATTTCTATAAGTTTTAAGGTCTCTGAGTTCATTTTTTGCTATTTTTACAATGATTATGTTAGTAAACACTATAGTGTTTAAACACTTTGTTCAATTGAGCTGAAAGTTGGTATGCATGTTATAGGTCCCCGTAGCATGAACACTATTGATTTTTGTGAGTTTAGCACTTATAGATTTTTACAGCAACACAAGGAAAAATCTTTATCATTATGATCTATGGGTTCAAATTATTTGAAGTGCTATAGCATAAAATTAAACAATACACTACATGAATAAAAATACTCAAACATCCTATTATAATTCTTTCTCTTGTTTCTTTACTGACTTCTTTTACTTAATTTATACAACCGTTAATTACTTAATGTGCGTAAAGGTGAGTGGAGTCACTCCAGATTTTTTTAAAGTCAAATTACCAATATCAATCAGTTAAATGTAATTAAATATTAAAATTCATACAGCAACAATTACATGTGAAAGTAATACTACATTAATAAATATTTTTATGCAACTGTGATGTCAGTTTGGTCTGCAATTAACTGTCTGTATTAATTAAAAATATTTTAATCTTAAATAATGCATGATAGTCTTTTGGTTTTCTTAGTGTAAAGTATTTCATATTATTGATTATAATATGCTTGAATGTTTTCTATATTTTTAATGGTGTATTTAATAAGTTATAATCTTTAATTATTAATTTATAATAAATCATTGCTCATTTTTCTGGAGTTTAACGATTATTTTTGACATTAATATGATAAGCAATAAGAACAACTATAAACAAACTTTTGAACTTATTAAAAGAGCTTCTAATTTTTAAGAGCAATAATTGTGTAGTGTAGATTTCTGTGTGTGACAAAGCACACATGTACCCTCTCCTCTGTCAAATGAGGTATTAAGCAACAATTTTTTGTTACTTTTTTAACAGTTGTGGTTCATCTTTAGGAAATTACTCATATATATATATGAAAAAATACTGCGCCATGAAAATATTTGTACCATGAAAAAATGCAGAATTATATAATCATAAAAACACTTCTTAATCTATAAATCTGTAATTCAAGTGTTCAATTTCAGTCACAGAATTTAGTCAGGTTGGGAGAGCTTATTTACTTTATTGCAGAAATTAAACACACAAATAAAATTACTATTTGCAGTATTTTTAAAAAAGAATTCACAATTATAAATTAATTCAGTAATTATTCAGGTAATAATATTGTTTCTCCATAAAGGAGCCAAGATCAAGATATGTAAATCATAACTTTTCATGTTCAAGAGAAAAATAAAATACTTCCTGTTTAAGACAGGCCGCGAAAACTAAACTAAAAAAGTAACATTCTCAAAGAGATAAAAAAATCACCTCTCATTTGGCAAAGAGCCAACTACCAGTCGGGGGGGCTGAAAGCGTGAAGCGAAAGTACGATCCACGCTGAAACATGCTCCGTCCCCATGAACGAAGGTTCATAAAAATATCCTAAAAAGTACAATAACAACATTAGTGTTGTCACAGGTTTTCAGTTTCTGTCTTCAACTGCAAATAGATAAGAAAAAAAGAGATTAATATACATAATGAAACATTGTAACTAGATGATTAACATAAGTGGATTAAAAACAGGAACACAAAAAAAAAATAAAATAAAATAAAATAAAATAAAATAAAATAAAAAGTTCAAAGTTCTAAAATGGCAGAGGAGATAGTTTGGCGATCGGACGCTTCAACTCTCCATAAATAGTTTTCAATAGAACTACACGAATCTTGCCATCTGCTCCAGGAAATAATTTGATTACGCGACCCAGTTTCCACTTCAATGGGGGCTGATTATCGTCTTTTATTAAAACCAAATCGTCTTTCTTGAAATTTGGTTTATTTATTAACCATTTTGATCGCCTTTGCAAGTCTGATAGGTAATCTGAGGACCATCTCTTCCAGAAACTTTGAAAAATTTTTTGTAGAAGTTTCCATCTTTCTAGCGGGGTTAGGTTAACTGAAGAATAGTCAGGTTCTGGTATTGAAGTCAAGGCAGTGCCCATGATAAAATGTCCTGGAGTTAGAGCATTTAAGTCACTGGGATCATTCGAGAGCGCAACAAGAGGTCTCGAGTTCAAGCACGATTCAATTTGAGTAATTAAAGTAAGGAACTGTTCATAAGTTAATATTTGTTTGCCAATAGTTCTTTTTAAATGACCTTTCATCTGTTTTATTCCAGCCTCCCAAAGTCCTCCAAAATGGGGGGCTGATGGGGGATTGAAATTCCATTTGATTGTTTCTTCGGACAAATATCTGTGGATCTTTTTGTCAGAAGAGATCAAGGACATCATTTTTTTTATTTCGTTGTCGGCACCTACAAAGTTCGTTCCTCTGTCTGAAAACAATTCTTCAGGTTTTCCTCGTCGAGCAACAAACCTCTTCAAGGATGTGAGGAATGTTTCAGAGGTGAGATCACTGAGTATTTCCAAATGAATTGCTTTTGTGGAAAAACAGATATATAAACAAATATAACTTTTATAAGATCTAACACCTCGGCCCTTACGAGGTTTGATGAGAAAGGGGCCTGCAAGATCAACCCCGACTTTCGAAAACACTCACGATGGCACTACACGAGCAGCTGGAAGATCACCCATTAGTTGAGAGGCTAAGTTCGATGTGGTTCTAAAACACTTCATACAGTTCCGCAGATTCCTTTTCACAGCATCTCTTGCATTAATTATCCAATATTGTTGTCGCAGGACTGAAATTGTTAACTGGGTTCCACTGTGAAGATGTTTTTCATGAAAGTACTTTATAATTAAATCTGTAATGTGATGCGTTTTGGGAAGTATCATTTGGTGTTTTTGACTCTCAGGTAGGTTTGCGTGTCTTAATCTTCCACCAACACGAAGAATTTCATTTTTGTCTAGAAAAGGATTTAAAGAAAGGAGTTTGTTACTAGCATTCAGGTTTCTTCCAGATTTTAAAGTCTTTATTTCCTCTCCTAATTCATGTCTTTGAACCAACTTCACAATAATTTTAGTTGCCTCATCAAGTTCTTGTATAGTTAAAAAGCCAGTATTTCGCACAGATCGACATTTAGTATTTTTTATAAATCTAAGACACCAGGCTGTAACACGTCTTAATTTAGACCAAGATGAAAACTTATATAATAATTCAAATTCATTATTGCCATGAGTTAAAGAGCAAACAGTAGTTTTCCGTTGTTCTCTCAAAATCTCTTCTTCAGGTATTTTGACTTCATTTTCCGGTAGTGGTGTCGGTAAGTGCTCTTCTTTCAACCAGATTGGTCCCTTTAACCATTCTTCATTCTTCAACAATTCAGTTGCTGTGCAACCACGAGATAGCACATCAGCGGGATTTTTAACCCCTGGACAAAATCTCCACTGAGATGGGGCCACTAATCGTTGAATTTCACGTACTCTGTTCTCTAAAAAGGGCTTCCAGTTACTAGCACTTCCTTTGACCCAATAAAGGGTAATTTGGGAATCACAGAAGCATAGTATATTTTTGACGGGAATTGAAAATAGCCGCCCAAGATAATGAGCTAATCGAGCAGCTGTTAAGGCTCCCATCAATTCAAGTCGAGGCAAAGTAAGTTTTTTGAGAGGAGCTACTCTGGTCTTTGACATAATAAATGAAGTTTCACGGGAACAAGGATCACGAAAATAAGCTACTGTACCATATCCCTTCAAACTGGCATCACAGAAAACACAAATTTGAATAGTTTCAGGAGTTAATGTTTCAAAATTCGTAAAATATTTTCTAGGCACTTCAAAATTTTCTAAATCCTGTATTTCACTATGCCATTTCTTAAATTTTTGTGTTAAAGCATCAGGTAAAGCAGAATCCCAATCAACACCCTGCTCCCATAATTCTTGCATTAGAAATTTAACTCTTATTATAAAAGGGGAAATAAACCCTACAGGGTCATACACCTTTGCTACAGTTTGTAAAACAATTCTCTTAGTGATAATTTCATTATCAAACCCTTCTAACAGACATTGAAAGTCTATTCTTAACGTGTCATTATTAGTTGACCACATTATTCCCAATATCTTAGAGATATTTCCCTCATTTATTTCTTCATCAACGTTTATTCCATGTTTTTCCCACAATTTGCTTAATTCGTAAGAGTTACTTTTAAATTTTCTTAATGTCATATTGGCATCTTTAAGTATTTTCACAGCACCAGACGATAAAATAAATGCTTCATTTACAGAATTAGCGCCATGAAAGAGATCATCAACATATAAGGAAGTATCAAGCATATTAACAACTTTCTCAAACAAGTTCTTATATCCTTTTATATGATGTTTAATGGCAGCTGAGAGCAAAAAGGGTGATGTTGTAACACCAAAAGTTACACGAGTCATGCGGAAAACCTTTAATAGAGGATTTTTACTATTTATATCCTCAAACCATAGAAATCTCAAAAAGTTTCTATCATTTTCTGCAACCTGTATTTGCAGAAAAGCCTTTTCAATGTCACAAACAAAGGCAATTTTATGAAGGCGGAATTTCAAAATAATATCCAAAATATTAGGATTTAAATTGGGGCCTGCAAATAAACATTCATTTAAAGATTTTGCTTCCTTTTCTTTAGAAGAAGCATCAAATACTATTCTGACCTTTGTAGTGGACTTATCTGTTCTTATCACCGGTCTGTGGGGCATATAATATACACCAGTTTCATTTTTGTTTAATTCACACTCCTCTATTATACCCATTTTCTTTTGTTCCTCAAGAATTTTTTCATATTCATGTTTAAGCCATTCATTTTTAGACAGTTTTGTTCTCAAACCCCAAAGTCTATTTTTGGCTATTTCTATATTTGATTTTAATTCATTTTTATTTTCCTTCCACAAAAATTGAATTTCATATCTTCCCTTAACAAAATTTAAACTTTCATTAAAAGAATTAATAATTTCTATATCTCTCTGTGACAGAGAATCATTCTTACTGTCACATATTCCAAGTGATTCTAAATCCCAAAAACGCTGCAAATCAAAATTGTCAAATTTATTGACAGATACAAAATGCGAATTAATTGCATCTGTACTATTATTATTTAATTTCCCCACTACGGTATATTCGAAAATAGTAATAGCAACATATAAATTATCACTTATTTTTTCAATGATACCTCTCTGTATTTTCCAAAAATAATCCGCTCCTAGTAATATATTAATTTTGGAATCACTTAATGAATTGTCTGCCAATTTCCAATTTTTATTTTTAATATAACTTTCAATTTCTGGTTCGCCCCTTGGGCTTTTCAAGGGAGTCGCGGTTATTAAGTCTGTAGCTAATACTTCAACATGGATGAGCCGACGAGGATTTATTTTGCTACGCAGTTCAATATTAAAAACTTCGAATTCCTCTTCTTTACCTTTATTTATGCCAAAGGCAAAAACAGTTAGCTTTTCTGTTCTTACACGGGTTAATTTTAATTTGTGGGCCAATTCTTTAGTGATAAAACTTTTTTCACTTCCGGAATCCAATAAGAGTCTGACAGTTTTTGATCTAGAATTAGATTGTGCTATTACGCAACATGTTTGCAATAACACTGCCTGATTACTATTTTTCAAATGTGAATTCGATACTATAGTGTTCTCTACTACTTCTGGTTTCAAGTTTTTTGAAAAATAAAATAATTTGTTATGATCTGTTGCTTTACATTTTTCGCAAGGCTGCGATTTCACTCTGCACTGTGATGACAGATGAGATTTTAGAAAGCATTTATAACACCTGCCATCCTTCTTTAATTTTAACCTTTTCTCAACATCAGTTAAATTATTACATTGAAGAGAAGGATGATCATAATTCTTGCAAAATATGCATATATTTTTAACACCTACATTCAATGAATTCATTTTATTTGAAAATTTTCTGTCATTAATTTCGGCTTTATTTTTATTTACAATTACCGAAGCATTTTTATAATTAATCATACTAAGTGATTTTTCACGTGATTCAAGTTCTATTTTAAGAAAATTAATTAAGTCTGTCACATCAGACTCATCCTTCCTTTTATCACTTTGCCTGTAATATTCAACTACTAGATCGTTTGGCAATAATTTTAATAAAATTGGATTCAGTAAATGACCGTATTGGCCTTTTGTCACCCCTAAATTAGATAAACTGCGAATATTTACTTCACAAGCGTCATATAGCTTTCGCAAAGCAGTTATATTTGATGAACTCCTTACACATTCTAAGTTTAGTAATTTATTCATGTGAGCATTAATAATAATATCCTTTTGCCCAAAACGTGACTTCAACATTTCTATGCAATTATCATAATTTTGCTCCGTAAGTGAAAACCCTTCAATAACATTGTACGCTTTGTCAGTTAAAAGCGTTTTCAGGTAAGTAAATTTTTCAATTTTTGTAAGATTTTCATTTAAATGGATTGAATTTTCGAAACAATCGAAAAATTCGTTCCATTTTTCTATTTGGCCACCAAATTTTGGTAAGGACATTTTCGGCAATCTTACTGCCGAACCAGTTTTTGTTTGGGTTTCACTGACAGAACAATTTGAATTATTTTCATCTTTATTATTACATCTCTTTAATCTCAACTTAATTTTGCATTTGGCAGAAATTATCTGCTCGCCATATTTATCGCTGGTCGCGATATCTTTTTCATATTCTTTAATATCTACTATTAAATTTTCTATTTCTTCATTTAATTTTTTTAATGCAATGTCTCTTTCACATATCATTTCCTGAATTTCAATCATTTCGTCTGATTTTGTATTTTCTATATCATCTGCTAATAAGTTTTCTAATTTATTCATTAGTTTTGTAACGCTAGAGCGTTCCGTAGAATGCTTAGCTTTTAATTTCTCTATATTCATAGCGAGCAAATAACCAAGTAAAAAAGAAAACAAAATAATTAAAATAATTAAAATTTCTAATTTCATTTAATCAATGTTATAAATAGTAGTAAAATTTTGCTTACCTGGTTCAATTTCCAGGCAGCTATCCAATAATGAATCCGGAATTCCAGTCATTATTATTTCTGTTTCGATTTCAAATCTAAATCCAAATAAATTAATTTCTGAATGTAATTCCAATATCAAGGGATTTCACTTATCCCAAGTTTCGAGCACCATGAAAAAATACTGCGCCATGAAAATATTTGTACCATGAAAAAATGCAGAATTATATAATCATAAAAACACTTCTTAATCTATAAATCTGTAATTCAAGTGTTCAATTTCAGTCACAGAATTTAGTCAGGTTGGGAGAGCTTATTTACTTTATTGCAGAAATTAAACACACAAATAAAATTACTATTTGCAGTATTTTTAAAAAAGAATTCACAATTATAAATTAATTCAGTAATTATTCAGGTAATAATATTATTTCTCCATAAAGGAGCCAAGATCAAGATATGTAAATCATAACTTTTCATGTTCAAGAGAAAAATAAAATACTTCCTGTTTAAGACAGGCCGCGAAAACTAAACTAAAAAAGTAACATTCTCAAAGAGAGAAAAAAATCACCTCTCATTTGGCAAAGAGCCAACTACCAGTCAGGGGGGCTGAAAGCGTGAAGCGAAAGTACGATCCACGCTGAAACAATATAAGATTACATACATATTTTTTCTAATGATGAAAATTATGAAATCTATGTATCTTTTTAAGAAAATGCATTTCTAGAGTTCAGAGAATATTATTTGTAATATTATTTAGCTATTATTGTATACTGTGTTATATGTAAAAATACTGGCCTGATGTTTTTATTTTATGTTTTCAGTGATATCAAAAAAGCAAGATTGCTGTTAAAAAGTGTTCGAGAGACTAACCCACTTCATCCTCCTGGTATTATACAATTTTATTTCTTTTTTAATTCTTTTCAGATGTTTTATATTTTATTCTAATTTATACATACATCTTATTTTAACATCTACATATTTCGTTTTCTTTATTGTTTATATCATATTTCGTTATTCATCGTATTTTTGTAGTAATATAATTCAAATTTAAGGTAAGAGGGGAGTGCCTTCCATTTGATGAGCACCACGAGGATGGAAGTCTTAACTTCAACTTGACAAACAAACATTGGATGGCAGCACCAACATCATATTCTTCATATATTTAATCATATTTCATTTTATTCATATTTTTTGTAATTTTTCATTATCTGAGATTCGTGCCATCATATGCTATTCAGAATCTCCAATTCCACCAAACTCCAATCTTATCCACCGCTTTTTTTAAAGATATCCAGAAAACAGGGCCTACCGGCTGAATTTTTTAAAGATTTTTAAAGAAAATTTTATAAAATATTGTTAAATGTTGCTCTTTTATATTGCTCAAAGTTTTGAATAAAAAAAAATATTATATACATAAACATGTATATATTAAAAATAAAATAAAATAAGAAAAGAAAGAAAAATGAAAAAGAAAAATGCTTAAAGAAAAAAAAAAAAAAAAAAACTTTAAAACCCATCTAACCCCTTAAATCAAAGTGAATATCTGAAATCACTTTCCAAATAGGCTGAATCCCAAATATTTGGTAGTACTCTTTTATTCAAAAGAACTTTCATTTGAAAAAAAAAAAAAAAAAAAACCATAAAAATAAGGAATGAAAGAAAATAGATTGTAATACAAAATTCATCACTGTAAAAAACATGTTAGTTAGACCTTGCATTATTTGTAATATTCTTTAAAAGATACCCTCTATTTTAATACAGTACCCTTTATTTTAATACAATACCCTCTTATTTTAATAATTTAACAAATAACTGTTTATATACAATGTAACTATAATTATAATTCTAACTTTTAAAGCATTTATTTATTTTTATTTTGTTTCATTGATTTTAAAAATAAAAGTTCTGATAAGTAATACGCTCTGTGATTATAATATATATTCAGTAATTGAAATTATTGGGGGTCTTTTCCTCCCCCCCCCCCCACACACAGTAGGTTTTATTATTATTTGACTTTTAATTTTTTCTTTTTCTTTTATAGCTTGGATTGCTTCTGCTCGTCTGGAAGAAGTTACTGGAAAACTACAAACTGCACGTAACCTTATAATGAGAGGTTGTGAAATGTGTCCTAAATCAGAAGATGTGTGGTTAGAAGCTGCTCGTTTGCAAGTGAGTTATAGCAAAATTAAATTACCCTAATATAAATCTTACAATTAATACCATTTTTACTATGATAAGGCAAATGAATTTAATTTGTAAATTAGCTCAAAGAATTTAATGAAGGAAATATTTTATTCATATATTTTTGCTTTGACTTAATATAAATAATGCAGACATTTCTGTTATTGTTTAGAAAATAATAACAAATGTAAATAATTAAAATCATAATATGTAAAAGAAGAGCTTTCTTAATTACAGTAAAGAGTTATTGTTTATTCTTAAACTCTGGCTTCTTCTGTTTTTTCTTAATTAGGAAAGTGAATAATGTTCATTTTGAATTTGACATTTCTTATAATGTCTCTCTCTTTTTTTTTAGGTTGATTTCTTTAGAAATCGACCTATTGCAATCACTTCGTTTATATATATATATATATATATATATATATATAATAAAGATGATCTATTAAGCATAGTAGAAGCCAAGCAACAGATAGAAGATCACTGAAACACCAATGACCAATAAGATAAAAAAAAAAAAAAACATCAGTGGATGAAATACACTAATTTAAAGAAACCATATCTATTAATTAACAGCCTGCAAAACAAACGAATCAATAAAGTAAAACAACAAATCTTAACTTAAAACCATCAACTTATCAAAATTAATGAAAAAACAACCTAAGAAACACAAGGTAGGAAGAAGGAGACAGGCGGCAAGACTTGTGACTTGCCTGTGGGGTTACACTAGTTTTATGCCGGCAACACTCCCCCAGCCTGCCACAACCAGAACAGGAACCATATGGATTTAAAAATGCAAATTTCAAAGCAGATGAACAACAATGAAACCACAAAGCCACAATGAAGTTCACCGATAGATCACATTGTGTTTAACAGTATAATTAGAACATTAGATATAGTTGACAACTCAAAAAGGAAAAAACTGAAATTTTACTGGAAAATGAAAGTTTGCATAGTAATACAAAGCAAATGCAACAAGCCATCTACTTTTTTTTTTTTTTTTTTTTTTTTTTTTTTAATTTAATTTCACAAACCCACCCAACCATCCAGCCTTACAACACCACCCCACCTCCGTAATCAAACATCTGCCCACCCAACCGCCACCTTTTTTATTGTCTTTTATTATTTTATAATTTTTTTGTTGATATACACAAGAGTGTACACAGCTTTTTTTTTTTTTTGTACTGACAGAGACATGGTTAAGGATATAAAATAGAAAATACAAACTTTTTAGGAAAACCCATTTTAGCAGTGGCTGTGATCAGTTTATTAATATTCTTGTTTTTAAACTTTGCAGAGCATAAATTATTAATTCGAAATAAATGGTTAATGATGATGTTTCTAAATACCGAAAGATGCAGACATGAATTAAAATGTGTAAATAAGTTTACATTAAAACAAAAATCTTGCCGTTTGTCATAGATATCTGTGTAAAGTTTATTACCATCGATGATTATTTTGAGATCTAAAAAGTTAATAGATTGATTAGTCAGAGTATTTTGAGTTAGCTTTAAATTAGGTGGATAATTGAAGGAAAAGCCATTTTGTGAGTTCTTGTTGAGATAAAATACAATAATATCATCGATGTAACAATAAAATCGAACATCATCATTGCAAATTTGCTTTTCATAATAATAAAGATAGAGATCTGCCAAAATACTGGAGCTACAACCTCCTTGTGGAATGCCTAATTGTTGCAAATAGATATCGTTGTTGTGGAAGATATAATTATTATGGATAACAAAGTTAAGAAGTGTTTTAAATTTTTCTTCTTTGAAATTGTAAGGAAGATTAATTTGAGCATATATCTATAATGAAAATATTGTCATCACGATAACTCCCGAAATAATACTCGAAATCGAACCAAATTTGGACAGTGAACTAATCTTATAAATATCTTGGATGAGTTCGTTAACCAAGTTGCTCCGACTTTTTGTTTTCAAGTGGCAGCCACTTGAAAATTTCAAACCGACATTGCAAAAAGCATATTTAAAGCAAGATTTCCTTGAATTTTGATGTAAATACAGGCCACATCAGGGTCTCAATGAAGTTTGTTAATGAAGTTTATCCGCCATTTTTAGTAAAGTGGCAGATATTTTAAGTTAAGCGGGACCACTTGAAATCAGGCTAACACTTGAAAATTTAAAATCACTATAACTTCTGAAATAATACTCCAAATCGAACCAAATTTAGACAGTGTCTTAACTTATCTTATAAATATCTCAGATGAGTTTATTAATCAAGTTGCTCCGCCATTTTGTTTTCAAGTGGAGACCACTTGAAAATTTCAAATTCAAATTGTAAAAAGCTTATTCCGAATTTGTTTGAAATTTGATGTAAATACAGACCACATAAGGGTCTCAATGATGTTTATTAATGAAATTTATCAGTCATTTTTAATAAAGTGGTAGATAACTTAAGTTAAGCGGGGCCACATGAAATCATGCTACCACTTGAAAATTTAAAATCACAATAACTTCTGAAATAATACTCCAAATCGAACCAAATTTAGACAGTGTCTTAACTTAACTTATAAATATCTTAGATGAGTTTATTAATAAAGTTGGTCCGCCATTTTGTTTTCAAGTGGAGACCACTTGAAAATTTCAAATTCAAATTGTAAAAAGCTTATTCCGAATTTGTTTGAAATTTGATGTAAATACAGACCACATAAGGGTCTCAATGATGTTTATTAATTAAATTTATCAGTCATTTTTAATAAAGTAATAGATAACTTAAGTTAAGCGGGGCCACTTGAAATCACGCTACCACTTGAAAATTTAAAATCACAATAACTTCTGAAATAATACTCCAAATCAAACCAAATTTGGACAGTGTCTTATCTTATAAATAACTTAGATGAATTTGTTAACCAAGTTGCTCCACCATTTTGTCTTCAAGTGGAGACCACTTGCAATTTTCAAATTCAAATTTTAAAAAGCGTATTCCGATTTTTTTTTTTTTTTTTTGTGTACATAGATTACACAAGTGTCTCAAATGACTTTATTAATGAACTTTATCCGCCATTTTTAATAAAGTGGCGCATATCTTAAGCTAAGTGGGACTGGGACCACTTGAAATCAGGCCACCACTTGAAAATTTAAAACCATGATAACTTCCGAAATAATACTCCAAATGGAACCAAATTTGAACAGTGTCTTAACTTATCTTATAAATATCTTAGATGAGTTTGTTAACCAAGTTGCTCCGCCATTTTGTTTTCAAGTGCAGACCACTTGAATATTTCAAATTTAAATTGTAAACAGCGTATTTTGAAATTGTTTGAATTTTGATGTAAATACAGACCACATAAAGATCTTAATGAAGTTTATTGATAAACTATATCCGCCATTTTTAATAAAGTGGCAGATATCTTAAGTTAAGCGGGGCCACTTGAAATCAGGCTCCCACTTGAAAATTTAAAATCACGATAACTTCCGAAAAAATACTCCAAATCGAACCAAATTTGGACAGTGATATTATCATATAATTATCTTGAATGCTTTCACTGGGCAAGTTGTCCCGACATCTTGTTTCTAAGTTCCAGACACTTGAAATCACACTGCTACTTGAAAATATGCCATCACGATAACTTTTAAAATACTATACTGATTCAAATAAAAGTTGGAGAGTAAACTTATGGTTCAAATATCTGGGGTAATTTCACTTAGTGACTTGATCCGAAATTTTATTTCTAAGTGGCGGCCACTTGAAAATTTGTTATTATGGTAACTTTAGTAATACAGAATCAATTCGCATCAAATTTGAGTAGTGGATTTATCATTGAAATATCTCAGATAAGTTCGCTGGGCATCTCACTCCACTTTTTTTTTACAAGTAGTGCCACCTGAAAATTTCTTATGACGATCATTTTTGAAATACTGATTTAATTTAAACCAGAACGGTACAATGAACTTATCGTACAAATATATTGGATGATCTCGATGGGCAAATTGGTTTGCTATTTTGTTTCCAAGTCGCAGCCACTTAGACTGCCACTTGAAAATTTGCCATAAGAATAACTTTTGAAAACACGGCACTGATTTAAATCACAGTTGGACAGTGAACCTATGCTTCAAATATCTTGGATGTGTTTGCTTCGCAACTTTTTCCACTGTATTGTTTCCAAGTGGCGGCCATTTAAAAATTTGTTATCACGGCAACTTTAGAAATAATTAATCAATTCAAATCAAAGTTGGAAAATGGATTTATCATTAAAACAACAAAAATTTAGAAAATTCACGTAACTCGGGAACAAATTACGTTATTGCGTCCAACTTTGGTATATCGATAAAAAGTATTTTCTCGCCAAAAGTCGCCAAAAAATTCGCCATAGGGGAAAAGTCGCCAAATTTGGTGCCAAATCCATTATCTGCTTTATTGGATCTTTTTAATGCGTTTTTAAGGAAAAATTAGGCTATTTTAATGCTAAAACAGACTAAAAATGCAGAAAACTAACATTTTAGCAGCTTACTAAGCCTCTTTGAAAGAATTTCTACAAAAAAAATTATTTTCAAATTTGCAATGATATTTTAGATGAGAAACTTTCTCTGCCGTTTTGGTCGAAGTGGCAGCCACTTAATTTTTCAACATGATGACTTTTGAGATTTTGAATTAATTCGAACTATATCTGTACAGTAGACTTACCTCACAAATACATTTCATATATTTGTCAACTTAACCCAAAATTTTGTTTCCAAGCGCCGGCCACTTGAAAATTTTAAATTCACATAAAAATGTATTTATGAACCGAGATTTGCTTAAAACTCCATATGTGCATAGCCTACATCAATATTTCTACCAAGTGCAATAATAATTTGTAGCCGCCATTTTGAAACAAAATGACAGCTACTTGATAAGGAAAAAGAAATCAACCTACCCTTCCGAAAAAGCCGGAAGGACTTGTTATGATCTTGTTATTACTTATTTTTTAAAAGTTGCTAGTCATAATTAATTTATCTTATGGATGACATGATTTGGTAAAATGATGGGCACTGTTTATTAGAATATGGATCTATTTTATTCATTAAATCTATTCTTCTTTCATACCTGAGATTATATTTAAATAAATAAATAAAAATTATTGATATTGAATTCCAAAACATTGAGCATCTTTTGCACCATCTTTAGTGGATTTTTACTTTCCGAACACTATAGTGAGGAAAGTATTGTAATCATGTCAAAAATCCGAATTCGAGATTTTGATGTTTCTATACGTTTTGAGGTCCCCTGAGTCCGTTTTCACTATTTTTACGATGATGTATGTATGTGTGTGTGTATGTGTGTATGTATGTATGTGTGTATGTCTGTGAGTGAACACGCTAGCGTCTAAACGCTTTGTTCGATTAACCTGAAAGTTGGTACGCATATTGTAAGTCACCATAGTACGAACCCTATAGATTTTGGTGAATCTAGCACTTATAGTTTTTTTACAGGGACACAAAGAAAAATTCTTTATCATTATGGCCTATGGGAGCAAAATCTTAAAAGTGCGATAGCATCTAAACGCCTTATTCAATTGAGCAAAAAATTTATACACATATTATAGGTCACAAATACTCAATCTGTATAGATTTTGGAGAATCTAGCACTTATAGTTTTTTTACAGGGACACAAAGAAAAATTCTTTATCATTATGCCTATGGGGCCAAATTTTTAAAAGTGTGATAGCGTCTAAACGCCTTATTAATCTGAGCAAAAAATTTGTACACATGTTATAGATCACAGTTGAACTAACTGTATAGATTTTGGTGAATCTAGCACTTACAGTTTTTTTACAGTGACACAAAGAAAAATTCTTTATCATTATGGCCTATGGGACTAAATTTTTAAAAGTACGATAGCATCTAAACGCCTTATTGAATTGAGCTGAAAATTTATATGAGTATTATAAATCACTGTTGCACTAACTATAAGCATTTTGGTGAATCTAGCATTTATAGGTTTTTACAGGGACACAACGAAAAATTCTTTATCATTATGATCTATGGGCTCAAAGTTCAGTAGCGTTAAATAAAACATCGTGTAATAGATGGAGAAAAATACTCAAACACTCTATTATGGTTTTCTCTCTTTTGTTTGTTTAACAACTCCTCTTTCTTTACTTTATCTACAAAACTGTTAATTACTCAATGTTCGGAAAGTCGAGTGGAGTCACTCCAGATTTTTATATATATATATATATATATATGGTCTTATTAAAATTGGTGTTGTAGCTTTTATCATGCGATAAGTATTTTTATTATTATTATTTTTAAATTCCTATGATTTTTGCTATATTTTTTTTAGCCTGCTGATTTGGCCAAAAGTGTAATAGCACAAGCTCTTCGTCACATTCCAACTTCTGTCCGATCTTGGATAAAAGCTGCAGATCTGGAGACTGAGTTAAAAGCGAAAAAGAAAGTTTTTAAAAAGGTATGTCATTAATATATTTTTTCTTTTTGTTGTTTTTAGGTACTACTAATATATATATTTATATATATTGCTGTTTTTTTTTTTTTTTCTTCCGTAAATGTATTTCAGATATTAGAGATGAACTTTCATAAATATATATATATGTATATAAAATATGTGTGTGTTTTAAAAAAAAAAATACTGAGTTATTATAATCAGCAACTGGAATAATAAAAGAAGAAGAAAACTATAAGCATTCATATTCTATACTTTTAGTTGTAAAAATGATGAATTTTTACACCCTCCTATCTTAATTAATTTCCTAACCAAAAAATATTATTTTAAAAATCAATTTCAAAACATTCCAGAAAAGGGGAAAATGAAATAACTTTAATTATTATGAAATTATAAAATGAAATATTGAGCTAATTTATTTTAAACAGTGGAATTAATATCTAAATTTTAAATTATTGCTGATATTTTCTAGAATATTTTGAAACTTATTTTTAAAATAATATTTTTTGGTTGGAGATTAATTAAGATAGGAAGTGTAAAACTTTATCATTTTCACAAGTAATCTGAATTTTAAAATTATATTTTTGTGTAATATAGTATAATATTGTAATCAAGAAGGGGATTTTTTTTTTTTTTTTTTTTTATTTCAAATATAGCTACAATGTTGTTTTGAAAGCTTGAATTTTATGTTTTTGTTAGCCTGTATAGGTGGCATAAATATTTAAAGCAGGAGTCAATCTAGCCATTTTACTTCTCTTTTTTTTAGTGTTTTACTTTAATATAGTACTATTTGTAAGAGTCATTTAATTCACATTTTCAATTGTTTCACATTTCATTGTTTCGTTTCCCAAACTTCAAGTCATTTTTGTAGTTAAAAAAAAAAAAAAAAAAAAAAAAAAATCTCAAAAGCTTTTTAAATATGTTGTTTAGAATATATTTAAGTCTTTCCTTTTCACTTTCCTGTTCAAAAGCTTAAAATAATTGAAAAGATAAAATTTTATTAATTTATTTATGATGGTGTGTTTTTGTTTCTTGTTTTAGTGTGATTTATAAATAATCATAATAATAAAAAGAATTTGTGTTGATTGAATTTCAAGATGCAATCTAATTAATAATGACAAATTTATTGATTTTTTGTAATTTATTTAGTTTCTTAAACTTCAAGTCATTTTTGTAAAAAAAAAAAAAATTCTCAGAAGCTTTTAAAATATGTTTAGAATATTTTTATGCCTCTCCTTTTCACTTTCCTGTTCAAAAGCTTAAAATAATTTATTTATTTATAATGTTGTGTGTTTGTTCCTTGTTTTAGTATGATTTACATCTCTCGCTCTATTCAATTTCTGAATACATTGTTGTGTATTTAAATTAATCTGTTTTTTATTTTATTTATATTATTAAAGTTTTTTCACGGACAATGCACAAAACTTGTATCAAACTTGATATTTCAAGCTTTCAAGTTGAATGTATGTCAAGATCAGGCCTTCAAACTGCTTGCTTTAAGTTTGATACTTGAACCTGAATTATTACGTATCAAGCATGTACTATGCTTGCTATAACACAGGTGAATCAAATACCTGTAAAACTGATTATTTAAAAAATAAAAATAAATAAATCAGTTTTCTTTTTATTGTTTTGGTACATATTCCTTCTATATTTGCATTGTTGATTTTCCCACTTTTTGAGCAAGACCAAATTAAGATCTGTGCACACAAATTCCAGCACTTAACTTTTTGACATCAAGAAAATTTTCAAGCTTTTAATATGTTTGATTTGTCAGATGTGGTTTCCCAAATATAATCTGTCTGGTAATATCGTTGCAAGTTTGTTATCAGCAAATGTGCTTTTACAGTTGTTCTAGTATTATTTATTTTATGCTAAAAAGTATATTTTTATTAAAATATTTTATATACGTATTGCTGCTTAGTATTTATTCAAAGAAAAGTACATGACTATCTATAGAATGAACTTTTAAATACCATATTTTCTTACGTATAGTCTGTGGTGGCATATAAACTTCAGATGCTGATTTCAGCCCTGATAAAAATAAAATTCATCAGATAATCTGCAGATACAAATTGTAATCAACATGCAATATATTGATAAACCACCACGCTCTTTATTTAGCATAGCAGTCTATTTAAAAGATAATTGTAGTGTAAATAAATATAAAAGTAATTAAAAATTAAAATAAAAAAACTTATAATAAATAATAATCAAAATTGCTATTTTTCAATAAAAAAAAACCTTCCTTACAAAAACACGGAAGCCACACTGAATTAGTAACACGGTTTTAATTACAAATAAACAGAACCAAAAGCATGTTGCTAGCAGCATGCCAAAAGCATGCAAGTCTAGAAAAGTTTAAACTGAAAACGGAAGTCACTCCTCATAATTGTCGAAATGTCAGTGGAGGCTTCCATGTGGAGACTCAAAACGATTTTGGGTTCTGTCTGTTTGTCTGTCTTGCGATAGAGGCTGCAATAATAACGCCATTGATTGACTTCCAATTTGGTACACATGCTCATGAGCCCCACGGAATTAGCTGTATAGTTTTGGGTGTATATTCCATTTGTAGTTCGTGTACAGAGACATGCCAAAGTTTTTCTTATCATTATGACCTATGGGAAGAATTTGTATGTACTATGATAGTGACTGCAAAAATCCCTCTATTGATTTGCAATTTGGTACACATGTTTATGAGCCCCACGGAATTAGCTGTATAGTTTTGGGTGTGTATTCCATTTGTAGTTGGTGTTCAGGGATACTCCAAAATTTTTCTTATCATTATGACCTCTGGCCAAAATTTGTATGTACTGCAATAGCGGCCGCAAAAATCCTCCAATTGACTTGCAAATTGGCCCACACGTTTAGACTCTGTATAGAGATAGCTGCATAATTTTTTATGTCTATGTTGTTTATGGATTGTGTACAGGGACATGCCAAAATTCTTATCATTATGGCATATGTGGCGAATTTAGTTTAAACGCATTTTAACATCATTACTTTGCAATCAACAATATGAAATTAGGGTACATTACTGAGATGCTTAAACTTATGTTTTCTGCAGAAAATATGTAGTCTTAGGTTTCCTAATTAATGTACAGGACCTTACAAAAGTGTTCTAACAATGTAACGTAAACATCCAAATTATGTCAAATTTCGAATAATTATTCATGAAGAACATAGAATAAATTAAAAGCAAAAACTATTTTATTTAAGAGACAAAAATTTTAAGTTAAAATACATTTAAAAAACAAAAATTACATATAAAAACAATTAAAATCAGACGTTTCGAAACCTGTCCGGGTTTCCTCATCAGTGATTACAACACAATATGCAAACATTACATGAACACTCAAGGAATTTAAAGGAGTACCGAATATTGAGGAGCCAGTGCGCATGCTTCATTGATAGTGTGGAGATGCCTGGCAGTGTGCCAGCTCTCAAGGAAAATACGCTATTTATAATTATGAAAACCAGAATTTAGAATTTTTATATTGTCGAAGTCAGGAATATGATCGGTTTCTATTGAATGGATTACAATTTTAGAATTTTGGTTGCAATTTTTAAAAGATCGTCTGTGTTCTTGTAGTCTAATTTTTGCTGTACGGCCAGTTTTGGTGATTTCAGTACGAAGTGGATGCGTAATAGCTCTATGCGTAATAGATCGTACTGAAATCACCAAAACTCTGTTAAAATGTAAAGTGCATTCAAAATCCCAGTATTATACTGATGATTTCGCTGTTTTAAAACCTCTTTCTAAAGATGATACGATAATCTTTACAAAAGCTGATAAAGGCCGGCTCCTGGTTATTATGGATAAATCAGATTACATTGACAAATGTTTAGAACTTTTAAATGACATATCTACATATGCTGTTTTAAATAAAGATATCACTCCTTCAATACAAAATAATCTTAATAAAATGATCAGTGAATTAGAGAAAAATAAACAAATAGATAATGTTACAGCTAAATCTTTAAGATGTTATATTGGTATGGCTCCCAATTTTTATGGGTTGCCAAAACTACATAAACCTGGTATTCCATTTAGACCTATAATTGATTACTCCCGTTCCCCTCTTTCTAACCTTGCTCGATTTATTTCGTCATTGCTTAAACCTCTTACTTTAAATTCACCCTTTAGTTTAAATTCTTCTTTTCAGTTTGTTTCTGAATTAAGAAATTTTAATGCCCCCCCCCCCCAAACTGTATAATGATTTCTTTAGATGTTGTTTCTCTTTTTACTTCCATCCCTATTGAATTTGCTTGTGATATTATAAGAAAAATTTATCCTATTGATAGTACTCATTCTACTCTTAATATTGAATCAATTCTTAAATTAGTTTTTTTCTGCTTATCTTGTAATTGCTTCAAGTTTAATGATTTATATTATAAACAAATTTGTGGCACGCCTATGGGCTCACCTGCTAGTGTTTGCATAGCAGAAATAGTTATGCAGTTTTTGGAAAATAAAATAAATGATAGTTTAAATGATAAAATTCCTTTTTGGCGGAGATACGTAGATGACATTTTTTTATTAAATGAAGAAAAACATATAAATGAAGTCGTTACTTTTTCTAATTCGTTATGCCCAGAAATTCAATTCACTTTGGAAATAGAACAGAATAACAGTTTGCCTTTTCCTGATGTTCTTGTTGAACGCATTTCGAATTCACCTAGCATTTTTCAAACTTCTGTTTATCGTAAGGCCACTTTTACAGGTCAATATCTAAATTTTCATTCCGCTAATCCTAATTCGCATAAAATTGCAGTCTTCTGAACTTTGGTCAATAGAGCTCTTCAGTTATGCAGTAATGAGACACTTTTAAAGTTGGAAATAAAAAAAAATTTTCAGGATTTAATAAATAATGATTATCCACTTAATTGGTTAAAATGAATTTATCGTGAAAAAATTAAAAGCTACCCCTCTCCTTCGTTTCCTCCTGCAATTTCCCCCTCTACTCCAATGCAAATGAAAAATTCACTTATTAATAAAAACAATTATATTTCTATGCCATATTTTGGTTTTCCTTCAGAATTTATTTCTAAATTACTTAAACCACATAATATTTATACTGCTTTCCGGCCAATTAAACAATTAAAAAACTTCCTTTTAACTTTAAACCCATAACCCCTTCTCTGGATTTAACTGGTGTAATATATCTAATTCCTTGTAAAAATTGCAAATATGTTTATATAGGTGAAACTGGCCGTACAGCAAAAATTAGACTACAAGAACACAGACGATCTTTTAAAAATTGCAACCAAAATTCTAAAATTGTAATCCATTCTATAGAAACCCATCATATTCCTGACTTCGATAATATAAAAATTCTAAATTCTGGTTTTCATAATTATAAATCGCGTATTTTCCTTGAGAGCTGGCACACTGCCAAGCATCTCCTCACTATCAATGAAGCATGCGCACTGGCTCCTCAATATTCAATACTCTTTTAAATTCCTTGAGTGTTCATGTAATGGTTGCATATTGTGTTGTAATTACTGATGAGGAAACCCGGACAGGTTTCGAAACGTCTGATTTTAATTGTTTTTATATGTAATTTTTGTTTTTTAAATGTATTTTAACTTAAAATTTTTGTCTCTTAAATAAAACAGTTTTTGCTTTTAATATATATAATTGAGACGGTTTGATGTTTGTGTACGTTAAACATAGAATAAGCTGAATAGTGTTTACTGGTGTCTACAATGTTTATGGTTCGTTTACACAGACAAACAAAAGAATTTTGTGACATTAGAACCAATGGACAAATTTTTATTTAAGTGCATTTTTATGCATTTATGCTATATTGAACATAATAGAATTAACATACATAATAAAGATGCTTAAAAATCATGTTGACTCTAAAAAATGGATATATATAGACTAAATAATTTATTTACAGGACCACACAAAAGAATTCCAATGACATACTGTAATCATCGAAATGATGTCAAATTAGGTTGAAATATTAATGAGCTATAATTTATTAAATAGGTGTATTCTATTTTAATGTATATAATTACTGTAGCTCCTTTTCCAGGATGCATAAAAGAATTTTGTACTATTACAGTCTGTAGCCGGTATTTCTTAAAGGTGTATTTTAACATGATTACACCCCATTAAATATAATGAAATTTTATTAGAATTTTAAAATCATGTTTTTCTGTGGGAAAATGTGGGTATATAATTGGTACTTAATTTACAGAGTTACACAGAATAATTCTGATATGTTATGTTATGATCTTGCATGAAATTTTGTACAAGTAATTATGAATTACAGGGAATTAATACAAGACTATCAGTTATTAGGAATACATATTTATATATGCACATATGTATATAAAGATAGTTATAGAAAGAGAGATACAGCAAGGGTTTGAAACGTTTCTGTTTATGTAGGAAGTCAATCGAATCAATATATATATATTATATAATAAAGAATAAACTAAAATTATCTGTTGAATAATGTGTGATGCAAATAGGATGTTGAGGCTCCTGATCTGCAGATCCACTAATACAGTCAGTGATGCTTGCTAGGCTTTCAAAATTCTGGGTTCCTGGGACCATTAGTTCCAAAAATTGGATTCTTTTTTCTAAAAAATGGGTTCCCACGTAAATTAATTTATATGTTTAAGATATAAGTTGAAATTTTATCTTATTATAGAGGATTACCAGTTTTTTTTAATAAATTTTTAACCAGCCCTTTTTGAGATTATCTTAAAACTAATATTATGTAGGAGGTGGTTGCTGTTAGGAAACAAACTCCAGCTCAATGTGCTGTGGAACCAGAATATATATATATATATATATAGTATAATAACTAATTATTATTATTATTATTTTAATCTAGAAAACTTTTTAAAAAGTCCTTGAAATTTTCGGCATTTAAGAAAACAAATAAGAATTTTTTTTTTTTTTTTTTTTTTTGGAGAAAGGAGGAGTTTTATGATAAGCAGACTGATTACAAAATTTAGTTACACATTTCACTTCAAATACAGTACAGGATCCATTATCCAGCAATCGCGGGACCGACCTGATTTTGGTTATCAGAATTTTCTGGATATTGGCCCCTGCCAAGAACGGAAATATTACGTCTGCAAAAGCTACCCCTGCCAGTCCCCTATCCTCCTTTAACCACAAAATAACTTTCCAATAAACTGTACTGATAACTTAAATAATGCATTAGAAAAAAAAGTAAAAGAAGTGTACTTACTTATCTGTAAAATAAATTACTGTAATAATAATAACACTCTGACATTAGCAAAAGTATTTTATTTTTTGCTTAAGTCAGCAAACATATTACTTTTTTTTAATACTTAAGTTTCCTTAATAATAAAGTTTCTTGAATCTCTTAATACAGGCATGTCATATTCCTGTAATCATGTTCGTTCATCTGTTTCATTTGTTTTTGTTTTGTTTCAACAAACATAGAACGCAGCAGGGCGATGCGATTCAATATATCGGCAGTTTCAACTGGTAACTTTTTCATATCGGAACTTTGTTTTCACGTTTCAGAACTTTGTGTTTGTTTTTGCACCGGCCACTCGTGTCTGCACATTGAATTGGTATATCGTATTGAAATTGGATATGAATGTTTTTGGTTTTTTAAAAGAATGGTTTTTCGACCATTTTTAGCATTTCATATTTCTGCTAAGCTTTGATAGAGAGAGGGCATCCATTGGCGATTCATTACATGGTGATGAGATTCAATGTATCATACACTTTTTACTAATAATCTTTTTGCATCAGAGCTTCATTTTTTCATCTCGGAGTCGGAACTTTGTTTTTGATTTCATGCAGCGCTGGCCTCTTGTTTTTGTTTATCGTACAGGATTGGTTCTTTTTCCTTTGTTGTAAAATAGAGTTTTAAAGGATTTATTTTCTTCTTCAGAGCAGAATGCTTTACAAATATAAGTTTTAGTTTTAAACAAGAAATATATTTTAAAATTCGCTTTTCTTTTTTTATTTCTTCCAGTTTGATTTTTTTTTTTTTTTTTTCAAGAATGAAAATTACGTGTTCCCTGGGACCTGCCCTGCCACAGTAAATTTTTCAAGTCCTGCCTTCGATTTTTCACATAATTTACGCACTATAGCATGTAAACGGCATCGCTGACAGTTACGTCATACAAGAACCAATCACTAGCAATTGTGATCATCAGAGTAGATATACAATCTGAAGGTAGTTATTTAATTTTTAAACACTTCTCCTAGCACAGATTTGTCATACATGAACCAATCACTAGTGACTCCATATTCAACTGAGTTGATGCACGATTAGAAGGAAGTTGTTTAAATCTTATTGATATAAGTTTCTGATACTTGCTCTGAGACAATCGCTTAAGTAATAATAATAATAATTGGGAGATTGTTTTTGGAAGATAATCCATGCTTAAAAATTTAAAGGTTTTTTAGCAGATAATTTGCAGATTATACAATATATGTTAGGCTTAAATCTGATTTTTCTCTAAATAATTGAATTCTATTTAGAATTTTTAATATACTAAATGTGCTAGTTACTGTGCATATTTTTAATTCCTACTTGTTAGTAATGCATTTTAAAAATTTATTAGGCTCTGAGTCATATTCCTAATTCTGTAAGACTTTGGAAAGCAGCTGTTGAACTTGAAGATGCTGAAGATGCCCGTATTCTTCTGAGTAGAGCTGTTGAATGCTGTCCAACTAATACTGATCTTTGGTTGGCACTGGCAAGACTTGAAACTTATGAAAATGCTCGTAAAGTTTTAAATAAAGCTCGAGAAAATATTCCCACTGATAGACTTATTTGGATTACTGCAGCAAAATTAGAAGAAGCTAATGGTAACAGTAGAATGGTTGAAAAAATTATTGATCGTGCTGTTACTTCATTAAGAGCCAATGGTGTTGAAATTAATAGAGAACAGTGGTTGAATGATGCTGTTGAATGTGAAAAAGCTGGCTCTGTTTTGACTTGCCAAGCTATAGTTAGGACTATTATTGGAATTGGTGTTGAAGATGAAGATCGGAAGCATGCTTGGATGGAAGATGCAGAAACTGTAAGTCTGTTAAATCATTTTTGCATTTAAAAATATTTTTGGATTTATATTTTTGAAACTACCTTTTGTTTAATGTATAAAAACTTTTTTTTTATTTCATCTTTTTTAAGTCTTTATTTCTTATTGAATAATTAAAATTAAGGGTTTTTTCATTGCAATATTTTTTTCTTTTCTTTTTTTAATTAATTTATAATATTATTAAATAATATAGGAAATGACAAGGATTTTTAAAACAAAGTACAATATATCTTTTTTAGTTATTTTTGTTTTTTATTTTTTACAAATTTGAAAACATTATAAATTATTCTTAAAAATTTGCTGAGCAAATGTGCTTATGAAATATATTAAAACATACAAAGAAAATGCCTACTTATTTTTTTTTATTTCAAATAAAAATGTTTATTAATTTAGCTGTTTGGAGTGTTCTACAAATTTCTCCAGAACTTGCTTGAATATTGGCTAGGATTCCTTAGAAAATGATCCTTAAGAGAGACATTCTACTCAGGTTTAGATCCCACATATAGACACACAGATCCCACATTGGCTGTAACCCTTACACCCAAACAAACATTTTTTAAATAAATTTTTTTACATTACTTGTTGTATTACTTTAACTCTACTCTGTTGATTTCTAATTCACTTCCATATTTTGGTTTTGCTTCCAGCCTCAGATCGCAACTATTTAATTTTGAAATCTGTCAGATTAATACCATGCAAAATTAAATTTGAATAAGCAAATGAATTTTTTTTTTTTTTTTTTTTTTTTAAGAAATGGTTTTTTAAAAAAACAATGTGTCTAAATAATATAGAACTAGCAAACCCGTGTGAAATTTTCGAAATTTCTTTCTTTTTTATTTACCTTTAAAATTTGAAACTACTTCCCTAGGCAGGACAGCTTTAGTATAGGACCCCTATGGCAATTTAAATTTTTGCCGCCATGGTGGGGGTACCTTTTAAATTTTTTTATTTATTCATTTTATTATAATATTTTGTCAAAAATACTTAATATCTATTTTGATTATAATTTTGATTGTTGCGTTTTTTAGTCAATTTATGACAAAAGTTCAGATTTTGTTTAGATTTTTAAAGTATTGCTAGGTTTAAAAAATGCTGCTTGCAATGATTGTAAGGTGAACCTTTAAAAATAGATTTTCCTATAAAATGATCTCACTAGACATATGTCACGATATTTTTTATTAGATCTATGAACGGAGTCTCTACACTTAAATATTACTTATGTATTATTTTTTATCCTCGTGTATTTTATTAATTCACTATCGTATTATTTCTACAAAATTCAATTGTAACTGGTCCATGTTAGAGAAATATTATATAGATTATTAATGTCTCTTTTAATATTTTAAGAAGCTCTAGCTGGTTTGAGATCCTTTCTCTCTTTCGTTAAAGTTTTCCCAGCAACCTTGTTTTTGTTATGTATGAGTTCATACTAATTTCCTCTGCTTTATTATTGTGAGTATTTATCACTTTGGGAATTGTTTGATTTGCTAGTAATTTTAACATAAGACATAATGTAACATTTTCCTTAATGAGTTTCATGAATAATTTCTTTATAAAATGTTTTGCTTTATTGATAAACACATCATTCATCAAATTGAGGTAAAAATTATGTTTGACAATGTGATGAATATAACAAACATTTTTCTAAACCTGTGATCATTTAATGGGTCACGGAGGCTGCAGGCAGTACAGTATGCACTACAGTAACACCTGTAATATGTTAATTAAAAAAATTAAATTAATGAAAAAAAAATAAGTAATTATAATTAAATTAACTTTTAGAATTTGAACAAAATCTAACGTTTCAATGGTCATGAAGTGCCATAGAACAGATTCAAAGATCTTTATCATACGTATATGTAAAAAAGAGCTGCAAAATTCTTTATCAGGATATTTTAAAAATATTAAACACTAAAATTTTAATGATTCATTTTATTTTCAATTTTATCATATTTGGTTGTGTTTTTAAAACCAATGATGTTAATTTTAAAAGGAAGAGAAAAGTGCACTAATGAAAAATTACTTCTTCCCCAGCCTGCCTTACCCCCACCCCCTTAAACCAACCACCTTTTAAGTGAAATCATGAAAATGGTATAATATAGTTTTGAATGATGTTTCACATAATTAACAAAGTTTTTTACAGATTGATCAGGGCTGATTGTGTGTAGAATTCTTTCCTGATTCCAGGAAATTTTTCTTGATATTTTTCTTGATATATATTTATTTATTTAAAGCTGTTTTATAATGGAAATTTAGGTGTATCTTTTGCAATTTACAATATATATATATATATATATATATATATATATTTCACTTTACAAAACCTTTCTATGTTTTTTCTTGTTTACAGTGTAAAATATATATATGTATTAATCACATTTGGCCTTTTTTTCCCCCCTTTTCATGTAATTTCAAGACTTTAAAAGTAGGGTCACAATCAGCCCTGATTGGTGGTTCTCTCTTTTGCTTTTTTTTTTTATTATTTTAATCTTATAGTTAAATAATCATTTTTATCTTTTATATTTAAGGACACTTCTGTTTCTAAATTGTACCCCCCCCCCTCTTTTTAATTTTAAAGTAAAAACAATAATGATAATAAAAATTATTTTATTGATAATATTATGGTTTTTTTAGTGTGCCTCTCAAGGAGCTTATGAATGTGCTAGAGCCATTTATGCCCATGCCTTGTCGATGTTCCCAAGTAAGAAAAGTATCTGGTTACGAGCTGCTTATTTTGAGAAAAATCATGGCACTAGGTTAGTTGGTTCTTCATTATTCATTTTTTTAAATTTAACTCAGTTTTATTTTGCTTTTGTTATTTGAAAATAATGGATAATATATGATGCCATAATTCTTTTGTTTTATGCAATCACATTTTTACTTTCCGAACACTACAGTGAGAAAAGTATTGTAATCATGTCAAGAATCCGAATTTGAGATTTTGATGTTTCTATATGTTTCGAGGGACCCTGAGTCCGTTTTCACTATTTTTACGATGATGTATGTATGTGTGTGTATGTCTATGAGTGAAAACGCTAGCGTCTAAACGTTTTGTTTGAATAAGCTGAAAGTTGGTGCATATATTGTAAGTCACCATAGTACAAACTACGAACCCTATTGATTTTGGTGAATCTAGCACTTATAGTTTTTTTACAGGGACACCAGGAAAAATTCTTTATCATTATGGCCTATTATGGGACCAAATTTTTAAAAGTGCGATAGCGTCTAAACGATTTATTAATCTGAGCAAAAAATTTGTACACATGTTATAGGTCACAGTTGCACCAACTGTGTAGATTTTGGTGAATTTAGCACTTACAGTTTTTTTACAGGGACAGAAATAAAAATTCTTCATCATTATGGCCTATGGGACCAAATTTTTAAAAGTGCAATAGCAACTAAACGTCTTATTCAATTGAGCTGAAAATTTATATGAATATTATAAGTCACTGTTGCACTAATTATAATCATTTTGGTGAATCTAGCATTTATAGGTTTTTACGGGGACACAACGAAAAATTCTTTATCATTATGATCTATGGGCTCAAAGTTCAGTAGCGTTAAATAAAACGTTGTGTAATATATGGAAAAAAATACTCAAACACTCTAGTATGGTTTTCTCTTTTTTGTTTGTTTAACAACTCCTCTTTCTTTACTTTATCTACAAAACTGTTAAAATACTACTGTTAACTACAAAACTGTTACTAATTACTCAATGTTCAGAAAGTCAAGTGGAGTCACTCCAGAATTTTCCTTGTACTTGCTATAATGCAATTTAAAAGGAAGGGGGAAAAATGCCGTAAAAACAATACATGTGTGAACAGGTACAGTAATTCAAAATTAAGACATGGCATCGATAAAAGAAGATCTATTAAAATTAGAATGTAGACTAGGCCATTGTATACAAATTGCGCAAATTCCATTCATTATTCTCGAACAAAAATCTTAGTAAAATTAAGAAAATGACAGGGAAAATGATTTTGTTTACATTACAGTTTTTCAAAACATTGCTTTCTTTATATTTATTTATTTAACATTTTAACGCTATTTTTTTCTAAAAAACAACCAACCAACTGTCTATGTAAAAGGCAGGGGAGTAATTCTAATCTAAAGAGTGTACCAAGCAAGGTGAGTGCTTTTCTGCCAGTGCCAAGATGGACGGCAACGTGTATTCTCGTACTGCAAAATTATAAACAGAGTGTATGTTAAATCATAACATTCTGTTAGCAGTTGAAAGTAAAATAATTTTTTTTTTTTTTGGGGGGGGGGGATTTCCATTTAAAAATATGAGATTTAAATGTTTTATTAATTTAATTTTCTGCTGCAACTATTAAAAAACAAAAGTTTGTGCAGTTTGTATAGAAATAATAATTAAAATATTCAAAAATAGAATAGAAAATAATTAAATAAGAGATGCTCACTATAACATTACTAACTTATTGTACTTGAAACAGTATATGTGAGTTAATTCATTTTCTAGTAGCTCCAGAAAGCTAGAATAATAAATTTTCTTTTACCATGTTTCCTAACAGTGTTTTTGACATGCTGCTTTTTTTATGATTTACTGTCCAAACTAAAGCAGTTAACGGGCTGCACTGGAATTGAATTTTATTCCGGTGGGCTACACTGTATGTGTGGATGTATAAGAATTTATTTATTTGGGAATGGGGGTAAAAAATTATCTAGGATTTACACTAGCACTGATAATTTAATGGTCTATAAAGACCATCTAAGTTATAATTTTTGGTCCAAAAATATAAGATGATAGGTAAACATATGCAAGTGCACACTTTTCACGCATATTTTTATTGAATATATCAATGTTTTCATGCAAAAGTGGGACCTAAAGTATTAAATTTAAGATATTTACATTATCTTAAATTGTGCTTAAAAGACAAACTGTATTTCTGTTCACACAAATTGTATTTCTGTTTTATTAATATTAATTTCTGCAGAATTAGAAAAGAAGTTGAATTTGAGTTATTAATTTAAATATAAGGAAAAAATCAGCAAAAATCTAAAAATTGTAATAAGGAAAAAAATAATAACAATTGTTTCAAATTGAAGTAATTAAGCAAAACCATTTATCAGGGGAAAATTAGGCATGGGTGGCAGTGGAAAAGCAATACATAATATAGCAGCTTCAAAGTAGCTCAAATTTATAATCTTAAAGATAGAAAAATCGTAAGATTGAGTATTGAGCTATTAATAATGTTTACCAAACAAACAATGAAATTTAGAATTAGATGTTTGCTTTTAATACTTGATTTTTGTTTTCTAAATGTATTTTATTCCAGTTTTTCCCAACATTTTGTAATTATACAAATATATTTGTTTCTATTTCTTTTCTTTTCTTTTTTTTTTTTTTTTTCATTTCTTCTTTTTTTTTTTTTTTTTTTTTTTTTTTTGAAAATATAAATAGAAAATTGAAAAAAATAATCATAAAAATAGTTTAAGTGATAAATTTGTGGCGTACACATAGGGCAACATGTTGTTAATGATGTGGTGATAATTGTTGCTATATTGTCATGCTGGTGTGAACCCTAGTCATATTTCAGCTTTTACATCATTTAATCACAGGAAGTCTGATATTTTAGGTTTGTATTATGTGAAATTAAACTAGCTGTTTTAGTGCTTATTATTTTTGTAAGTGTTGCTGATGTGCTTTACTGTTCATGATTTTTTAACTTTTTTTTTCAGTCTCTGTGGTATAAAATTAGTGACATCAAGCATGATAAATGAGATGATTTTTTATGAAATGTTAGGCTGATTTAACTTTTTTTTAAATGTTAAACATCTGCTAAAAACGTAATTAACTCTTTGGTAAATATTGCTCTTAATATTAATTCACAAACCAATATATTATCTTAAAATTTCTGTTATTAGCTCAATAAATTATATGATAGTAGGATTCATTACATTTTGATGCTTATTGTTCTTTTTAACTAGAGAATCCCTGGAAGCCCTACTACAAAGAGCTGTTGCTCACTGTCCTAAAGCTGAGGTTCTATGGCTGATGGGAGCAAAATCAAAATGGCTTGCTGTAAGAACATTTTTCATTAATTTTTTTCTTTCACAAAATAGCATATTGTTTGATCCATATGAATGGAAGTAAAAATTGAAAGTGATGCACTTAAAAAAAAGTGCATAAACTCTATTTGTTTCAAGTCTACAAGATTTATCAAAAGTTGCCAGTTTATTGTATAAGCTAGCGAATCAGACTGATATATCCTAGCATATTTTCAAAACTTAAAATTTACCACCTTGTAAAATTTTATCTGTTGAGTATAAGACACCAGATGTGATTTGCCCAATGAAACATGTTTTTCCCAATGGGTAATTTTTAAGGGGACTTTCTACTTATAGTCTCCGAAAGCCGAAGCCAATGTTATTCTATGGGAAATTTTGCCCCGTTATAACTCATTATCTAATACATATTTTTAAATTCCATTTTCACATTCAGAAAATTCACAACTGCTAAACAGTTTATCGCTCTCTAAAAATTAATTAAAAAATATTTTTTTTAAGATTTCATTTTTAAGCTCAAAAGTGCAAAATTTCACATTGTGAAAATTCATATTTTACAAACTCAAAACAAAATATTAAAGATTAAAAAAAAATAATTTTTAGAAAGCGATAAACTGTTTATTAGTAGTGAATTTTCAGAGTGTAAAAATATGTATTAGTTAATGTTAATGAGTTATAATGGGGCAAAGAGTAACATTAGCTTTGGCTTCTGGGGACGATAAGTAGAGAGTCCTCTTAAGGATGATTTTTACAATTTTTCTTATACACATAAAATATATATACACATATCTTTTAATGAAGTGTAAATTGTAGAAATTGACATGCAACATTTTTTTTTTTTTTTTCACCAACAGTCTGCTAAATATATTTATTACTTTTTATCTCATGGGGCTGGGGAAAAAAAAAAAAAAAAAATGTATTAGTTAGAATTTTTTTTTTTCTGTTTCCAGAACTATAAATATTGTATGATTTTAAATACTTAAGTTATATAATTTTCATTTAAATGATGTAAAATTGTTATCAAATAAGTTATTAGTATTTAGTATTATAGGAATTAAATGATTTATGTTAATGTAATTATATCTGTTTACACCTGCCAAATTATAAAAAAAATAATCTGTTATTCAGCATTACTATTTGCAATGTAAAATACAAATCTTATCATTTATATGTGAACAATGTATAAGAAATAGAAGAATTTTTTTATATAAGCGTAAAATAAAATACTATGATGCCATGTCAACGTACACTAAAAAAAGAAAAAAATATTTCTTTTCCAATAAATTAGAATTTGTATAATCATTAAGAGCAAAATAGGAATATTTAAAACATCTAGTTATATTTTGTGCACTTTATTATTCATTAATATTTTATTACATAGGTCTGTGAAATGATATTTAATTTAATTGTTGTTCACTACATTATTTTAGTGATAGAAATTAAAGTATTTTCTAACAAAACTAGTAAATGTTTTTGTTTTAACATATTGTAATATGTAAAGATATTTAACAAAAAAATACTGGGAAATTTTTTTTCAGGATTTAGTGGAATCATGTGTTATTTTACATAATCATTTGTTTGCATCATTATGTCATTGTTTTTAATTGTTGATTTTATCTCTAAAAATCTTTCTAGTATTTCCAACCAACACATGTTTTGGTGTCTAAACAAACCATTAGCTTCACAAACAAACTCTCATTTAACATAGTTTAAAATAACATTCATCAGGTTTTCTGAGAGGATTTTCTTATTAATTGTACTAATTAATTATTAATATCCTTATCTTTTTTTTACACAGCTAATTCCCACCGAATTTAGAAGCTTGAAATCTAAGTTATATCTTGCAAAGTGTTTCAACTCTAAATAAAAAATATTAATACAAAATTTTCAAACTAAACCTAATACATTTTGTAGGATTTTGAAAGCAATGCATGCATCTGTGGTTTCAATTTTGGAGGAAAAAAAAGTAAATAAAAATCCAAAAAATATTAATTATTTATTCCATAAATTCACACACACACAAAAAAAAAAGAAGAAGACTCCTACCTTTTGTAATTTTTAGGCAAATTAATAGTTTTTTTTTTTTTTTTTCTAAATTAAATACTAGTTTTATTAGAATAGAAAGAGGTTCTATTTTTCTTTGATAAAAAATATGAAAATTTTAGCTTGTTGGCAAATTTAAATTTTGAATTCACATTCAGCCTTTCCCAGTCATATCAGTTAATCGAGAGTCTGCTAAATTGTGTGAAGATCATAATATATACATTATAATCTAATGGAGGTAATTGTTGCTCATATATTATACATATGTACATATTTTAATAAACTGTAATACTCTGTCAACTTTTTTTTTTTATGTATGATTACCATTGAACTATTTTTTGCACATTGAAAATTTAAAACATTTATAAAGTATTAAAAAGAAAAAAAAGCTTTGAATGATATCTGCACTTGTGCAATGTCCAAAGAATTGTATCCAGGTATATGTTTGTGTGCGATACTTATAATCAGAAGCCCAAAATAATTCATTCACAATATTGTTCTTGTAAAGTTGGAGGACATTTTATAATCTATCTATAGCACATGATTAATATATATATATATATATATATATATATATATATATATATTTTTTTTTTTTTTTTTTTTAATTTTTTTGATATTTTAGGGTGATGTGCCTGCTGCAAGAAGCATTTTATCATTAGCTTTTCAAGCAAATCCAAACAGTGAAGAAATCTGGCTTGCTGCTGTTAAACTTGAAAGTGAAAACAATGAATATGAACGTGCTCGAAGATTGTTAGCTAAAGCAAGAGCTAGTGCCCCAACTGCTAGAGTAAGTATACCATGTTTATCACATTATGCGTTATTACATTCATTAATACATTATTACATTCATTAATACAACTCCTGTAGACAAATATTTTATAGAATTAAAAAATATATACAGTAGAACCATGGGTTGAGCCATTTTAATTATATCTTTCACATTATCCAGTCAAAATATCTTTTTGTGCACAAATATATGTGATGAATTGTTAGGCATGGTAAATTGATGAGGTTCAGAGTTGCCAAGTTTCCTGATTTTAGTGGGAGACTCCAGAATTTCATTCATTCTTCTGCTTTATTGATTTTTCTCAAAATTTCTCTTGCTTTCTAAGATTTTTCATATGTATCCTTGAATTTTTCAGCAATTGGTTTTTATTTATGGAGGTGGGAATGAATTTGTTGATTAACAGTGATATGACTGCATATTTCAGAAATCAGACTAAAATGAGATCAAATGTTATTAAAAAGGGGAAAAGTAATCTTATATTTCAGGAATTGCTTGGGGGGGGGGGGGGGAAGTGCATTTCAAAAATGAAACACCAAAAAAGCAGGAATTTTATGAGTGAATATTTTTTCACAGTCAGCAATAAAAGTAGCAAATATTTTTTAATTAGCCTCAAAAAAGTGTGTATTTTGTAAATCAACCATAAGAAAGTTGCATGTTTTGTCATTTGGTCACATAACAGCTCAAATTTTAGTCACGTGTAGTAAATGATAATGTATTTTGATAATATCAGCATTAAAAAAAATATATATATGTCTTGGGCAAAAAAAAAAAAAAAAAAAAATGTTGATCAGTGTCGAAATAATCATATAATTTCAGCAGTCAGTCATTAAAATAATTAAATAAATAAATAAATAAAATAAAGAACTAAAAATTATATATTTTTAACAGAGAAATCAATTGCAAAAGCCAAAAATTAGCAGAGGGAAAAAAGAAAAATCTATTTAAAAAAAATAGTTGTGCAATAATTCCATATTTCATCAATAGACCTAAGCAAGAATCATGAATTTTGTCAATTAGCAGGGAAATAATAGCTTACATCGGCAACTGAAAACAAAACAAATTGTACTTTAGCAATTGTTGGTGAAAAAAATCAGGAGCTGAGTAACATCTCATTTAAGGGCCCTCTTCACTCACTGCGGCTGTAAGCCGAAGCTAATGTTATTCTATGGGAAATTTTTCTTTACAAATAACTTATTAACTAATACATATTTTTAAATTCTGTTTTCACATTTTGAATATTCCCAGCTATTAAATTGACGGACCTTTTTTAAAAAATTATTTTTTTAATTTTTTATATTTTATTTTGAAGCTGCAAAATATGAATTTTCAATATGTGAATTTTTTTCATTTTGCAATTTCAAAATAAAATATTAAAAATAAAAAAAATACATTTTCATAAAAGGTCGGTCAATTTAACAGTCGGGAATTTTCAGAATGTGAAAACAGAATTTAAAAATATCTATTAGTTAATAAATTATTTGTAAAGAAAATTTTCTCATAGAATAACATTGGCTCGGGCATTTGGCGACGGTGAGTGAAAAAGGCCGTTAAGAAAACAGTATTAAAAAAACTCTGTATATAGTTGGATGGTGAACTAGGGGGGGGGGGGGGAGATATTTCTAAGATGTTTCTGTTTTCTAAAAGGAAATCTTCTGAGTTCTGATTTTCAACTTTTCAGTGGTTGGTTTCCAGGACTTTTTTACGTATCTCTTAGCTACAAGAATTGCAGGATGTGCTTAGATTATCAGAATTACTTTAAAGTTGGTCTTTTTTTTTACACGTTGTTCATGATCATGTTATAAAGTATTTTACAACAAAACTTAGTTTGCTGGGACAATTTAAATATTAAATCTGAACTAGGATTTTTGACTAAGATTTTCATTTAAAATATTAATCATTTTTATTTTTTCATATAAATATATATTTAAATATTGATAGTCTTATTTTATTTATTTAAAAATTAATATATTTTTGCATTTTAAAATAAGTTGCTTAAATTCTTGAAACTTAGTTAAACTTCTTGATGCTGTAGGGTTTAAATAGAAAGTTGTTGGAAAATAATGATATACAATATACTCTCAAAAATCGGCATAGCTTTAGACGAAGGGTTTTGTGGCTTTCTGATTTTTGTGCATTTTAAGATAATTTCTTTATTTACATCTTAGAACCTCATTTTAGTAGCAAATCATTATGAGACAATTTATATGTTATAAATACAATGCTGAAAAGAGTTAGTATAATAAATTATAAATGGTTATTTAAAAATTTCAAATTTAAGAACAATTTTTACACATTTTATTATGATTGCAAATTTTCTAGATTTTTGAAAAGCTTCATCAAGTGAAGATAATTTGTATTGCAAAGAGAAATCTTTGCTGTAATTACAATGTATATTTTTCAAATATATAATTATACACATTTAATGGTATGCTATGGCCACCACAAAACTTTTTTCTATACCATTCTATATAACAACACAGGCTAAAAGTTAACATACACAAAAATGTAATTAACATAGTTTTTCACAATAAAGGTTTTATGTATTGCTGTGTTTAATGCAATTTCATACAATAGGTGCTAATATGTAGCCTTCTAAAAAAAATCACGGGAAGTGAATAAAAGTAGTGTGCTCTACCTTTTGTTAGATATTCATTCAAATTAAATCGGTATAATTTCTCATAATTGCCATCTTACATACCAAATTTATTGCACTTATATGTTTTATATTTTGATATAATATTGCCTTCCTGTAACTGGAAAAAAACTGCTGTATAGTAGCATTGCCTGTCAGCCCAATTTGTATATAAATTAAATCACCATAGTGTTTCATAATAGCCATTTCATGTATCAAGTTTGATCCATTTATATGCTATAGAAATTAAGTTATAACCTTACCACCATGTATTGGTCACTATGCAACCAAATTAAACAAGCACAGTTTTTGTAAAGGTCATCTCACTTATCAAATTCTCTTTACACTCAGACACTATAGAAGCTGAGATATAGCCTTTCCAAAAATATTAGAAAATAGCAACATATCAGCACCACCTTCTGGGCGATATAGATCTAATTCTAATTAGTACCAATTTATATCAATTGAAGAATTCAGCCCATTATATCAGGAGATACAGCACCCACAAAATTATGGTAACACATATACACACAAACAGATATTTTCGAAAATTCCAAATTCAAGTAAAATTTTTTTATGAATCCAGTACTTTCTTCTTGTATATTGAAGAAAAGTAAAAATTATATTCTTTTATAATGGAAACTAAAATTTATTAAACATATAAATTTATTTCTGACATCATGTGTTAAATAAATTATTGATTCAAATATTTATGTGTTTCTCTTCTATATTTCTAATGCAATATGTTTTATTAAATATACATATATGTACATGTATTTATTTCTGATAAAAGTGTACTTTAAAGTATTTTATTTTGTATGTGTCAGTATACCCTACATCACAAATAATTTTCTCTAATAGGTTATTATGAAATCAGTTAGACTTGAATGGGCTTTAGGTGATTTAAAAAAAGCTAATATGTTACTTGATGAAGGTCTTAAACAATATCCTGATTTTGCAAAATTGTGGATGATGCGTGGACAAATTTTAGAACAAGAAAATAAAATAGCTGAAGCTCGAGAAGTATATAATCAAGGGGTAAGTAAAATTTATCACTATCTTATAAATTATATAAACATTGTAAGGTTGTGTATTTATACAAGTAAATTATATATATATAGTTTAGTTTGAAATTTACACAATTTGAATCTAGAAAACTTTTTAATATTTTATATATTAATAGACAGTTCATGATTCTGTTAGCATTTTAACCCCTTAACGCACACTATCCTCGCTGCGACTGCGAGGACGCAAAATTTAAGATCCAGCTGCAAAAATTCATCCCGGAAATATTTTAGCAAAAATTTACATTTATAACATAGCAGAAAAGGCTGGTTTTTTAACCTGAAAATTTAAAATTCCTTTTAGTTTAATTTAGTTCATGAATTCCGGTGGCAGTATAATTTAAATAATCCGAAGTGTCTTGCGCCGCAAAGGATTAATACTTTACACATTAATGAAGACTTTTTAATTCTTTTATAATATTTTAATACTTTTGGGGTAATTCAGTTTCTTTTTCAGCTTATTTAAGATTTTCCATTATTAAAATTTTCTGCATTTTATTAAAAATTTTTTGAAATTTTATTTAATAGAATTTAATTGTTAAGAGAATTGAATATTTTTTTTGTAATAAAATATTTTTATTTATTTTTGTTTTACTTCATTTAATATATTTATTTTTTTAACAGACACCATGTAAAAAAAGTATTATAATCATGAAGAAATTCGACTATGAGATTTTTGAAGGCATTTTGAGGACTCCTGAATTCATTTTTGCTGTTTTTATGGGAATGTATGTATGTGATTGAACATTATAATGTCTAAACATCTCATTCGAATGAGCTCAAAGTTGGTTTGGATGTTACACGTTTGTATAGATTTTGATGAGTGTAACTGTGTGATAGTGTCTAAACACCTTATTTGATTAAGCTAAGAGTTAGTAGTATGCTATATGTCATTATCACACCACATGTGTAGATTTTGATGAGTGTGGTATTTATAGTTCTTTTACAGGGATACAAAGAAAAATTTATCATTTTGACCATGGACTCAAATTATTTGATGTGTGATAGCTTCCAATTGCCTTATCTGATTAAGTTACATGATTTGTTGAGATTTTGATAAATGTAGGGCTTATAGAGATTGTCTTTTACCTATATTTTTAAATTCTTTATCATTACCAGCTATGGACTCAAATTATTTGAAGTGTGCTAGCATATAAACTCTACATTCTGTTAAGATAAAAATTGGGAAGCTGTGTTGTAATTTTTGTGTCCAATCATCCAGAGATAAATATAATTCCCATAAATTATTATAAAAACAATATTGCAATATATATGTATATATATATTAGATAATACATGCAATTGTTATTTTTTATTTTAAATATAGCTATTATTAAGCACTTTACAAAAATAACTACTTAAAAAGTACAAAATAATAAAATATTAAAAAAAAAAAATCTTACCTAAGAATTACCATTGCTTGTGATAAAATATACTTTATGTACAAAACAATCTAACTTTTAAAGGGAAATATAAATTTTAAAAAGAACTTTCAAAAATAAGGAGAAATATCATATGCATAAGAGAACACAGAATTTACATCAAAAAACAAAATAACAAATAAAAAGTCAAGTTTTTTTTTTTTTTTTTTTTTTTTTTGTCAAATATAGTCATTTTAGCATATGTAAATACCAAGATGTAATTTTATTGGTTATAGAAGTATTTTTTGCTCTTATCTGTAAATCTAATTAAAATTTTGAAATGTTAAATGGATATAATTTTAAGTTGGGAATAGACCTAAACCTCAGCCAAGTGTCATTGAATTCCATCCAGTCATTTTCACATGATACCCAGTCAAATAAAAAATATTCAATAGACCTCCGCTCTCATGCACATGGAGAAAATATTCTGAAATCATTTTGGGGTTCCCTAATGTCTAAAACATAAAAATAACGCAATTTCCCCCCCATTCAAAGCATTTTACTGACAAAAGCTGTAGTGGTGTTTTTTCCTCATGACTCTAAATCTAATTAAAATTTTAAAATGTTCCATAGATATAATTTTAAGTGTGTGCAGACCTAAATTCCTGCCAAGTGTTGTTGTATTCCACCCAGTTTGTTTCACATGATACCCAGACAAAAATATTGCTACGAACATACATACACAACAACTCCCCTTCCCCAGACATGCAGAAAATTTTCTCAAATCATTTTTTGAAGTCACTATATGTGAAAACATGAAGATATTGCAATTTTTTTTTTAATTCTTAGAAATTTACTGACAAAAGTCTGATTTTATTATTATAATAGATTTAAAACTGCTGATATCTTTTTAAAAATATGCATTTATTTATATATCTTAAAAATTAAATAAAATCTTAAAATTAGAAAGGGAAATGATATATATTTGTTAAAGTTTTATATCTTAATTTTATGTATTTTTGTGAATTTCTGTTAGATTATACAGTTATTTTCATTTATAATGTATTTCAATTCACTTTTATATTTTTTTAGTTGAAAAAATGTCCAAATTCAATACCATTATGGTTACTACTGTCACAGTTAGAAGAAAAAAATGGGGCTTTAATCAAAGCCCGTTCAGTTCTTGAAAAAGCAAAATTAAGAAATCCAAAGAATGCACAGTTATTATTAGAATCAATACGAGTGGAGCTGCGTGGTGGTTTGAAAGATATTGCAATGAATTTAATGGCAAAAGGTATTCTATATTAAATCTGTTTTCCTGTGAATGTTTTGCATTTAAAACTTTACTTTTAATTCTTCATTCAATTTCATAAAAGTTTTAATGACATATTTTCACATTGCATCATTCTAAGTAAAATAATTTATTTGTTATTTTCATGCAGAATTTATATTTTAAACATTTTATTTTCAAATATATTGTAGAAACTTAACTACAAATGATTATTTTTCAACGGACCTTTTTTTTAATATTATTTAATAGAAACTAAATAAAATATGTACATATATACAATAAAAACATACTTGAAAGAAATTTGGATTTCGACATAAATTTGAGTAATTATCCACATTTTTTGATGGTTATATTTCTAGTAAGGTAGTTTGTAATAGTAATTATATAACGCATCAAGTCAAGTCATTGTGCTATCAGCACTCGTATCGTTCTCCTTCAGCGAGCACATTTTTTCTCATCCTCTGACAGGTGATCCGCGACGGGGTGGCGCGCATGCGTCAACATCCCGCCCGGCCTTGCTATGTTCTCATGCAAGAACTTACAATATTTTTTTTTTTTTGCAAAAACTTTAAATTTACAATTTCACATAACATAAATAGATAAAATAATAACAAATAAATGAATGTAACATAATATCAATATTTCACACAACACATAGAATTAGAAAAAAGATTAACTGATTATAATGAACAGAAATTTTCATAATTAACTAACAGTTTTAGAGTAATATATATAATACAGTAAATTAATATAATAAATGTTCATATTCATTTTTACTCCTCGATAGGCAGCACACACAATCTGGAGATGGATCTTTTGTAAATCCCTTTGGTAGTTTTTATATCTACCAATCTAACTTTATTATCCTGACCAGGATATAGCTTTATTACACGCCCTAAAAACCACTTGCATGGTGGAAGATTTTCTTCCCTGACTAAAACCATGTCTCCGATTTTTAAATTTTCTTTATCAATTATCCATTTTCTGCGCTGTTGTAAGTTATTCAAGTAAGAAAGACTCCATCTTTTCCAGATTGCCTGAACTGACTTCGTAATATTTTGCCAAGCTCTTAGGCGATTTTTCTCAACATTAGTTAAAGAAGGTTCAACAACAGCCGTTATTGGCCTTCCAATAAGAAAATGGGCTGGAGTTAAAACCTCTAAATCTTCAATACTTGAAGTTAGCGGAGTCAGTGGTCTCGAGTTCAAGATCGCTTCCACTTGAGTAACAAGTGTAAGCATTTCTTCAAATGTAAATTTTGAATTACCCGCTATGCGTTTAAAATGGTATTTAAACGCTTTGATATTTGCTTCCCATAGACCACCCCAATTTGGACTCCTTGGAGGAATAAAAACCCATTCTATTTTTTCCTCTGCAAAAAAATTGAATAAGGATTCTTCCTTATCTCTTACCAGTTTATACAAGGCATTTAGTTCCCTGTTGACGCCTACCATATTGGTCCCATTATCCGAAAATATTTTATGACACTTGCCCCTTCTCGAAATAAATCTTTTTAACGCAGCTATCAGAGCTTGTGAAGTTAAATCACTAATAAGTTCAAGGTGTTATAGCCTTTGTTACTAGACAAATGAAAATACAAACATAAATTTTGATTTCTGGACCTTTCCTTCCATATTTATTTTTGATTAAAAAGGGTCCAGACAAATCTACTCCAGTTGAATTAAATGTTTTATCTGGCATTATTCTTTGTTTTGGCAAGTTTCCCATTTTTTGTACACATACTTTCGGATTTGCTTTAAAACAGACTAAACATCTGTGCACAATTTTTTTACAAAGATTTCTCCCATGAATGGGCCAATATTTTTGCCTAACCTGAAACAGAAGATGTTGGGGACCAATATGAAAATATTTTTCATGATAATATTTTGCAATTAATTCAGTTAATTTATTTTTTGAAGGAAGTACATAAGGATTCTTAATCGAATAAGATAACTGCGAATTTTGCAGTCTCCCCCCTACCCTTATTAAACCATTGTTATCCAAAAATGGGGATAAATTAAAAATTTTACTCTTATGCGATACATTACCGCCACTTTTCAAGGCAGCTATTTTAGTAGGAAATTCTTCCTCCTGCAGCTGTTTCAATAAGAAGTTTTCTGCCTTTGTCAGCTCTTCAGGCATCAGCGGTCCTTCCTTCTTTTCTAAAGGATTTCTTAGATTGTGAAGAAACCTGAAAAGAAAACTACATATACGTAATATTTTTAAAAATCTATTACTACGATTAATCAGATAGTTCAAAATGGTAAAGTCCTTTTTCAAAATTAGAGTCACTGCATTTTTAGATTTTAATTCAGGAGTGTAGTCTTCCTCATTTGGTTCTGAAAAGTCAATGACAGGTTGTTTGTTTTCGTCAGACATTAAAGAGGGTGGTCCATGCCACCATTGTTCACTATAAAGTAGTTTTTCTGCCGTGAGGCCTCTGCTCAGGTGGTCTGAAGGATTTTCTTTTCCAGCACAGTGAAACCACGTATCAGGATCTGTCAAATTCGTGATTTGTTGTATTCTGTTTGCAACAAATTGTTTCCATCTTTTTGTTGATCCTTTAATCCAAAATAAGACAATTTTTGAATCAGTATGATGAAACACAGAATAGCATGTTTTCTGTCCTATGATTTCTTGAACTTTATGACTCAATCGTGCTGCCAACAAGGCACCGAGGAGTTCCAGTCGAGGTAACGTAATGCTTTTTAATGGAGCTACTCTACTTTTTGAAGTGATGAGATTTACAAGAACTTTATCTCGTTTTTTAACTTTCATGTATACTGAAGCCCCATAGGCAAGTTTGGAGGCATCACAAAAAACATGTAATTGTATTTCATCTTCACTAGAAGAATCTAGAACAAGTCTTGGGACTCTAAGCTCTCTAAGAAGTGGTAACTCCTTACACCAAGCCAGCCACTTTTTTAATATGTCTGGAGGCAAATTTTCATCCCACGTGACCTTTCTGTTCCAAATTTCCTGCATTAGACATTTCATTCTGATAGTAAATGGTGTAAGCAACCCCATTTGGTCGAAGATTTTCCCGATGGTTTGTAAAATGGTTCTTTTTGTATTTTCTTCTGTGTCAACCACTTCAAGAATTCCTTTAAGATCTAGGGTAAAACAGTCATCTTTTGTTTGCCAACATATGCCTAATACTTTCGTGTTGTCGCTCCCTAAGTTAATGGCGGTTTCAGTTGGGTAAGTATCGAACCCTTCGTCGGCCCACTGTTTCATCAATGATGAGTCGTTGCTGATCCATTTCCTCATAACCATTCCAGCTTCCTTCATAATCTTCTTTGCAGAGCGGGAAACTTCTAGTGCCTCTTCTGAAGTATCTTAACCAGTAATCCAGTCATCTACGTACATGCATGAATTCAGGTGATGTACGGTTGTTGGATAATCTTCTCTATATTTTTCTATGTGATGCTTCACTGTAGCTGCTAATAAAAAAGGGCTAGAATTCACCCCGAAAAGTACTCTGTTAAATC